>LPNX010437314.1:285819-326166 GCA_001517045.1 Pseudotsuga menziesii | reverse complement strand
ACTAAGCATATACGGTGAAGCTGGGAGTTAGAGTCTATCACAAAGGCCATTCCTTTGTCCCTGCATTACTGATGCTCCATCTGCTCCAACAGATACCAACGTTTTTGCAATCATGGAATATAGGTTCATTGTATACTAGCTAAAGATAATCACAATAACGTAAACATTCACTATATGTACAAAATTGAAGACAACAACAATGAAATACAAATACAAATGCGAAGACACATACTAAGGTACATTCAACAACAACCTCTTCAAGTGGGTCATGTTTGAAGAGGACTGGATAAACCCTTCTTAAAGAGTTTGATTATATTTGAAAAATTACAATGTTTTAATTCACCAACAAACTTCAAAATTACAAACTCAAATCTGCAGCTCTCTAACTCTGGCTATATGAAGCTTCAAAATCTACCACTATCTACCCTAACTCAGGTTGTAGATGACTATATTTATACTAAAGATGCCTTGGATTCCTAATAACTGCTGAGGAACTCTGGGATTTGTACTAATAGTCTTATCCCTAGAATCACAACTTCCTCTCTCTTCCTCTTGGTTGACTGCATTGATGGTTTGGTGTGGAGTGCATGGCCATTCCCCATCTTCTCGAGCTGGAGAGATGTGGAATGTGAACTTTTGTATCCCCTCTTGTTTCCCTATTTGGCACAGGGAAAGTCAACCATGTGTGCCCTAATTTTTTGTTAGTACTTAGTTGTAATGTTATCTCCCTTCTTAAACTTAGGACAAGTTTTAGTGTCAGTAACTGAATGATAAGGAAAACAATCAAAACAACCTTTCTGCACTGGTAGTGATCAAGACCATGTACATAAAAAATTATTAGAAAACACATCATTACAACCTTTCTCATCTTATTAGCGTCCATGGACACAATTGGCTAGTGGCGGCCAAGATCGGGCATAATTTCTTATTCTATCAGTTTATCGGTTTGTCAAGATTCAGGACCCCACATGTCCATTAGATAATTAAGGGATGAGATAACAAGTGGAGTCCCCACTCTCCTTGAATCTAGTTAGTGCAGTTGTGTGTTTCACTAACACCTTCCAGTTGTGACTCGTGAGTCTATGTGTTCTATTGTTGATGATGTGATTCATGTTATTTAACTAATGTTGTTATTCCTCTATTTTTTAAGTAGGCTGAAAAGTCTTTGTGGTATCAAGATCGTTATATGTCAACTTGAGGCTGCATTTAAGGTGAAAATATATTCTATATTTTGTGTTTTCTCGTTGTAACATTGATGATTGGGAATGCATTTCCTTGATGTTAGTTATTTAAGATTGATGTTTTAATATTTAACTATTACATTGTCTTTCTTGTTTGTGACAGGAAACAAAATTGGAATTTGACGAAGCCTTACATCTAATCTTTGCAATTGCCTAAAGTATCCTACAAGGAGGCAATGTTTCTCCACCTATATTTGTGTGTTCATCCTTTTATGCAGTATGATATTTATGTCATTTCCATGGAAAAAAAATCCATAGGTTTGGAACAACATAATTTAGTGGCTTAATCACCTCTTTGCCGCAACTTATTGGTTTAAATAAAGTGCTTCATTATGGTTTTGCACAATGCATAGATACATGAGTCCCTATAACATAACCATCCCAATAAATTACAAAAATATTTGTTAAGCCATGTTCTAGTATTTTGTTGAAAGTTTTGACAATACCATTTGTCTATGGATGTATCATAAATTCTAACAGGTACATCTTGAACTGCCATATGCCTTGCTTACATTTCAAATTTTATGAACTACCATATGCCTTGCTGCCCAAGATATGACAAGCAAGATGCTTCTCTGGACATTTTTCATAATATGTGAATTTAGTGCATCAGAATAGGCCACAAACAATGTTTCAACAATGCTTCACAAACTCTTTTTCAATCTCTGTCCATCAAGGGAGTATGTCATAAACAATTTGGTGTCTTGTGAATATTATCCACCTATGCTTCAGTTGATGGTTGTAGCTGATAGATGTTTTATTGTGCACACTCTCCCCCTATGAAATTTGTTGTTGGTCCAAGACCTTTCAATACCTTCAAAAGAAACTGATCATATGCCAAACCAATTCCATATCATAGTCCTTAATTTGCAAATGGAATGTTGATTCATGTGAAGAAGAATAAGTAAAAGTCAGCAGTTCTTGCATGCACTGATTCATGCCCAACATGAAACAAGGTTTCCCTTTCTGTGGTTCAATAACCACTAGAGTTGTTTCACAAGAATAACACTCATCGGGAAAGGCTGCCTCAGTAGTTTTTCCCATGGTTGAGAAACAACAGATTCTCCCACGGAGTTTGGTAATAAATATGGTCCCACAATGCATACTTGTGATTCACCAATATTCACAACTTTCTCGGTATGTGCCAACGGCTGTAACCGCTAATTTCTCCAACATATTTAATAAATGCTTCTAACCAACTTCTTGACTATGTCAATTTGTAGCAATGGATTTATTTATAACAATTTCTGGCTTCCATTATCAATTTTCCTATGAAGGAAACTCAACCAACAATGCTTTAAACCTATTGGATCCAGTCACCAATCAAATGTGGTAATTTCTCATCTTCACATATTTGTTTCAGGAAGCTCTTCCATGATTAATATGGTCTGAAACAAGCTTGAAGTAATGAATGAATGATAAAACTTTTGGAATGTTTGATACAAGTTTGTGAATAGTTTATAATGGTACCATGGGCCATGACACCCTTTATGTATGCTTGAACGATCCCAACTAGATCGTCCCATCATGATGGTTGTATTATTTCTTCTTACATGCCCAAAATGTATGGGAAGGTGACCTACAAAAATTTGATGCAAAAATATACCAAAGGTAATCCATGACCAGTAAATAGTTCATAATCTAAACCCTGGAAACATCTAATCCATAAAATTTGCATTGCCAAGCAATGCAATGACCAGATTATATCTACCTTATTTGTTCCACAAAAGCACGTCAACCTGCATATTCTTGTAGTTCTAGCATCTCAAAATCCAATATGTGTCAAGATAGAATGCAGAGGGAAAAGCATTTTAACAATTTTATCATGGAAACAATAATATAACCCTCTACTTCTTGCTTCTGAATCATATCTATGAGTTTGATCTAAAATATTAACATACTATCCCAATTATCTACACTAACTTTGGAGGTTTAAATGACTTTGTATCCCATGTACATCTTCTTGACAGAAGGGCCTTTGGATGCCTCTTATCATTCTTTCCTGAAGGGCGTTTATTCCCTCAAATTTCCTTAGGGGTATCACCAATTATCACAACATCAAATAGATGCCTAGACACTACATAACCTGCATAGGATTCCAGCTATGAAGGAGAACTAGAGGCTTCATCATTTTTCCCCAATCCTTTCAAGAGTTATGAAGCTGGAAGTCTGCTAATATCAATTTGACCATAATTTTTTTTACAAGTACTAAACACAACAAGTCATTTCACTTCTTCAGTTTTTTAGGAAAATGAATAGAATCCTCATCAACCAGTTGTTCTTGTCAATGATAACACACAAACTAATTGACCTCAACCACAAGTTTCTTACAGATCTTCTAACATATATTTCACACCTTCTTTAAGGCCTTTAATGGAAGCATCTCAATACAATTTGCAATCTTATGATAATTTTAACAAAATACCTCTTTCAATTAAATGTTGGCTTGTTCCTCACTTTTTCTTCCATTCCTCTATTTATATTTTATATTGATACAGAACTTTTGCAGTCAAAGGCAGATTTGAAATCTTCCAAAATCTTCATCACTCATCTCTGCTGACAGTTCTTTACTTATAGTAGAACCCTTTTCACAAATTTCTCTAGGAGCTTCTTCCAACAATCTTCTTTTAGAGATTTGACTAGATTGGACAACTTCATCAATGGTAATCTCTGGCACTTCTAGTTCTTGTTCTTGGACTATTAACTTTTTGTTCAACATATTTGCAGATTCCAAACTTTCTTGTATGATAAGAACACTCTTTTGAGTGAAAATACCCGACTGATCTATTTCTTCATTTTCTTTTCTCCTCCATATTTTGTTGGACTCCTTCTTAGGCATATATGGGACACTTCCTTTAATTGAGGTATTTATTGACTTCCTATAGTCTTGATATTTGCGACCAAATACATCACAAGTAGAATATTGCAATATGTCCAACATGATTGCATCTCCAATATATTAACAAGTTCTTGGAATTTCTAAGACGTTGTCTTGCAAAGAATTTGCACTCCAAAGATTTGTGTTAGTCCCTTGAATGCTTATAGTTCTCATTTGATGCTTGATTTAACCCTTTGTTGTAGCTTGAATCAAGATTGGTTTTAGTCGATTTCCATTGATTTAGGGTTTGAGAAAAATATGTTTTTATTACCTTTTAGTTGCATGAATTAATTGTATTCAATTTTTCAATTCTTTTATGCTGATTGTACATTTTCTTTGTAAATACTTATTATTATTCAAAAAAATAAATCAGCTCTACATAGCTGAGCGAAGAGAAAAATGGTCTATGCACTAGGTTCCTATGCATTGATCGTAGGATACCTATTGGAACGAGACCAACATTAATCTAATGAAATAATCAATTGGCATAATTGCAATGCATAATTGTATTAGCCACCATGATCAGGCATAATTTCTGATTCTATAAGTTTGTCAGTTTATCAATATTCAGGTCCGCACATGTTTATTGGACCATTAAGGGATATGGAACTAGTTTCAGAGCAATGAATACTTACTTCAAGATACTACCGGTGCAAGTGTCTCTAACCAGATTTTAGAAAAACATACAAACCCATGCATCTTACCACGTTCTCAACATGCATCTTTCCATGCTTGCATGGACGGCCCACAAGCAACAACAACAATGATAGACCTTTTTTCTCCTCGGTGTATGATATCAAAATAGTTACAGTACCAAGCATAACTCAAATCACATTAGTACTGACAACATCCAAGGTTTGATGGTTCTGAATGAGCTTACCCGTGCTCAGATCACAATACATGAAATACATGTTGGGCACAATCCTCTGCAACTAGGCACAATTCCCTGAAACCACTAAATCCCACCTGCAAAACGGAAAAGAAAATAGATAATTAATAATATAATAGAAGGTTGAAGAATAGATAATTGCCTAACATCTGAAGTTATTTTACCTTAATGTAATTGCAATGTAGGAAACCCTAAAAAATCTTAAAAAATAGACCAATATTAATCTTAAAAAATAGACATTTAAAAAACTAAAAAAATTAAATAATACACAACCTTAGTCTAAATTCCATGTTTTTTTTAAATGACTATAAATTACTGCAAATAATCGTCCTGAGCGATTCATATATATCCCCTTGTTGAGTACATTTTAAAAAAGGGGGTTTTACGAGAGGAATTTGGATTGCACGTATATCCATAACTATGGTAATTGGATATGAACTTTTGTCAATCCCTTTTCATTAATGGATCCCTAACATATATGAAGGAGTGTGATTCATTTTACAAATTATTACCTCTTAAAAAAATAGAGCGGATATATATTCCTTGTGAATCAACAACCCTTGCTAGATCTAGTGCCTTAAGACAACCTTCTAGGCTTCATTTCCTTGTTTATCTCAAGTGACCCATTTTGTACACAATTCTTGGGCCTAGACCTTGCTGCGAATAATTCCTAGGTCCCCAAACTTCCTTGGGGTGTAGCACAATGCTTAGTTCAAATGACGAAACCCTTTCCCTTTATTAAATGTGGCCCATATAAACTTTCTAAGGTCTTTATCTAGGCATCAGTAGGCTAGTTGAGAAGAAACACAACAAGAGGAGTAATACATGAGTCATATCAATGATTTGAGTGCAAATCTAAAATTTTCCACTTAAGCTAAAGGTTTGGTGATCCACCCTCTAGACTACAACCTCCCAAAGATCTCGAGGAAAATCCAGCAAGGAAAAACGAATGCTCACAAATCTTAATACCTAGTTCAGTTGAATCCACAACCAATTTTGGGAGGCCAACAAAGCTAACATATGCCATTGGCTTTATCAATAGCATCAGTTTTTGACCATTGAATGCTCAACCTTAACGCTATACAAAAAGTGTCCAAATAACCCATTTTTTTAACTCTAGGAGGTTTTCTCTTCAATTATTATCAAGGAAGAGTCATCGATAAAATGGGCATTGACCAACTACCCAATTTTTGGCTTTAGGAGAGGGATCCTATGAATTAGCTCTAGATCAACTTTGAAACTATTAATATGGCCAAGGGCTTCAACAACCCACACATAGAGCACTAGATCTAAAAGGCATCCTTGTTGGATAAACTAGAAAAGCCCAATTTGCATCAAATTGTCAGCACTACCTATTGAATTTTGGTTGGAGAATCTTATCCCTACTTTAGGGGATTATTTAGGAAGAGTTTTGGAGGTGGAACACTAATTTTGGACTAACCCTTGTTGGATGGTTTCTCAAGTTTTGTGAGTTTTATATCGTCAAGGGTTTGGAAAATGATTTGGAGATTATGGTGGTAGACAAGAGTTTTCCTCGAATTTTTGAATATAACAAATTCTCATTTCACTATGTCCAATGTCAATTGTATGGACACATGGTTAAAGAATGCTCAAAACATTTCACTACAAATGTATGGCACATAAAGGATAATTTACATGATGGATGGATATCTAATGGATATTTTAGAAAAGGAACACAATGATGGTAGAGGGGGCCTCAATCCCCTCTATAAATATTCAAAAGACACACACCCTCAAATTGGCTTCACCTGCAACCAACAATTAAACCCATGGACTAACAATACATGAGAGCATGGTAGGCTCTAAAATTTATAGGGGCCACAACAAAATGAAAATGCACATAACAAGTCCCAGTTTTTTTCTTTTTTAAACCACTTCTCAAAGGCACCACCATTCAAACTCATGAACACGCAAGAATTTAAGTAGCCATCCAAACACAAGACCTTGACTTAAAATTCTGGTCTCATCAACCTTCTATTAATCTTCATAAAATTTATACAATAAACATAAATGGCCTCAAATGGATCTTCTCCTCAATAATCACATGGGCTCAAATACACCTCCATTATTCATCACTAAAACTTCAAGCTTTCTAGTCGAAAACTCAACCAGGCATTACACTGATTTTCCCAAAAACATGTGATTGCTACAACTTTCTTTTGGTTCTTCTCAATATTTCTCTCCTCTTCTTCTTCTTTTCTTTCTCCTTCTTCTTCTCCCTATCCTTGTCATTTTTCTTCTTTTTATCTCCTCTCATTTCCTATACCTTGTTCTTCTCTACACCCTTATTTTATCTTCATGTTACCTTCTCAAGCCAATCACCTACTCTCTTCTCATTTTTCCCTCTCCTTCTACTTCTCCTCATACGCAGCCTCCTTTATTAATTTTACCTCGCCCCCTTTCCTTTTGTTATGCGGTCTCTTTTAAAAATAACAAGATCCCTCATGGGTGACATCTCTCTTCCATGTATTCAACACTTGAGTTGCCTCCAAAGCTTCTAACTTAGACTTTATATCTTTCATGCATTCAATTATCTCATTCAATGTCTCTTTCTCATGGGACCTTCTTCTATTGAAACTCCCAATCATAATTCTTCTTTTGTATGCCATCCCTCCACCTCCTCAATGTACAATTTCTTCTTAGATTTTATAGCTCTATCTAATCTCATTGTTTTAGTTGGATTCACATATATCCACTTATCAACTTCTCCAATTAACCTTTCTATAGTAGTTCTACCTAGCCTCCTTTTGCTATAACTATTATTCTCTCAACCTTGTTATATAATTCAGTCTGCATGTAAATATTCAAACTTGCAATGGGATTTTTCCTCTGCAACTGCCCACAACTTCAAACTTTTTCAACAATGTCTACCCATCCAAGTTGGAGTTGTTCTTGTTCCCTTGCAACTCTACCCACAACCTTAATTGTAGAGTTTTCTTCTTCAATAGGATAAACAGATTCTACACGATACTCCTACTCTAATACCAACTCGACAACAAGGGCGCCTCAATTCCTTCTACAAATGTTCAAAAGACACTCATCCTCAAACTAGCTTTAGCAATTCAATCCACAAACTGAAAATACATGAGAGCACAACATGCTCTAATATTCATAGAGGCCATAGCTCAAATGAAAAGACACACAATAAAGGACACGTCATGTCCTATTTTTTTTTTTTTTTTTAAATTGTTTCTCAAATGCACCACCATTCAAACTCACAAACACATAGGAATTTAAGTACCCATCCAAACATAAGATTAAAATTATGGGCTCATTTTCCTTCTATCAATCTTAAGAGAATTTAAACAATACACATAATTGGCCTCAGAGGGCTCTCCTTCTCCATAATCACAAGAGCTCAAATACCTTTCAATTCTTTGTTACTAAAACTTAGAGCCTATTATTCTATGTCTCAACTAGGAATTACAATGAATTTCTCAAAATAATTGAAAGCAAATCATTTTACTTGTGGCTACTGCAATTTTATTCTAGATCATCTCAATCTTCCTCTATTCTTCTTCTTATTTTCCTTATCTTTCTTCTTATCCTTTTCCTTAACCACTTTCTATTGTGTATCTCCTCTCAATTTTATTTGCTTTGTTTTTCTTTACACCCTTATGTTATCTTCACGTTGTATTCTTGATCCAACCACCTACTCTCTTCTCTTTCTACCCTCTTTTTATGCTTTGACCTCATCTCTTTGTTTTATATCTACCCCTTTAATTTTGTGATGTGTGGCCTCCTTTAAAACAATAATGAGGTCCCTCACTTATGACCCCTCTATTCTTACCTTGGCTTTATCTGCTCCCGTAGACCCTCTCCTTGGATTTTGGCCTCCTTTCTCCACTTGTGCCTTCTTGCACATCTCTTTTCTATATGCCTCCACCTATTTATTCATGCATAATTCCCTCTTCTTCTTACACTGGTCTCCTCTCTTATACATTCCCCCCCATCCCATACAAGGAGACCTCCTCTTTCTTTCTTTCTTTCTTTTTCCCTTGGTGTTTTACATGTTATTATCTTTTCTTCCTCATTCCAATATACAATGCCATTTAATAATTCAAGGATCAATTTAATGGTTCATTAAAGTGAAGGGATGGATTCTTAAAATAGTCCAATGTATCGTCCCCACAATCAATGTAAAAAACCAGAGGCATTAAAACCATGAAAATACCCTTGAAAGTATAATTAATCAATAGATTCCGAGTTAAATGTGGTTGTGACGTCCATGCAAGTTAACCCCCCAATCAAATATAGTTGTAAGATCCAAAGAGGAATGATGGATGGTGGAGAATCCATCTCGCAAAACCAACATTATTGACCTATGCGTAATGAAATTTCCACTCCATAAATTGGACCATTCGCGGCATCAAGGATCAATGGTCAATATTTATTGTGTGAAGACTCTCACACTGTTGATGTATATGTAACTTCGGAATGTATTCTTATATGTATTTTATATATTGTAACCCGATGTTTATTCCGGGATGTTTCTATTATGTATTTGAGTCATGTGGTCATGCCCCGATGTTACGATCGGGAGGATTAATAATGTAAACAAGTCATATCATGTCATTAGGTAAGTCCCCATAGTTTAGGTGCACTTGAGTTATTATACACTAATTAAGGTGTAGGCTCGAGTAGTAATTATTAGGTTGAGTGCACTTCAAGTCAACGGAAGAATATAAATAGAGAGTGAGAGTCTCTCTATTTATCACTTGTGACTTAGCTCTCTTGCTCTCTCAAGTGTGGCGCACTTTTGGAGAAGGAAATTCTTGGGCTTGACAGAAGACAGAAGGCTACTGTTGTGAAGGGAGGTCATCTTACTGTTTTGGGTTCACATCTTGTGGTGATACTATCTTAGAGGAAGTTGAGGGGTTTTCTCCATTTATGGTTTCCCCTCCTAAAATCTTTGTGTCTCTTGTCTCTTGTGATGTGCTTATGTGATTTCTGTGCTTGTTATTCTCTCAGTGAAAAGATCTTATCATAATGCTATCTTAAATGTTGAAAAACTAACACACACAAGTCAGTGAAAAATGGAATTGCATAGGAATATATATGGTTGTTCACGTAGATTGAAATGACGACTGCAATCATGGCATGTTTCACTCATGCAAATTTATGTGACACAATGTTGAGCGTTGATTTTATGACTACTGATACGACACTTTGATGAGTTGCATACTATTTAGATGTCCTTTAAAAAAAGATAAAACCCAAGGTCGGATGGGTGGATTGTTGAGTTCTTTATTGGTTTTGATGAGTTATTGGAGAATGAGTTGCTCAAAGTGATCATGGAGATTAAAAGTTTTGGAATGGTTTAAAGTTCCCTAACGGCAATAATATTGTATTTAATATCGAAAAGGACAAACCAAAATCATTTGGTGAGTATGGGCCCATTTCCCCATGCAAATGTTTGTATAAAATTATCTCAAAGGTCATGGTTATTAGGGTCAAAAGGATTTTCTTAAATGTTATAAATCACATGAACAATTTGGGTTTTTGGCATAAAAGCAAGTTTATGAAGCAATTTGTGCAACATAAGAGGTTACACATTCTATCAAAGTTAAAAATACCCCCACATCAATCTTGAAATTGAATTTGTCAAAAGCATGTGATAAAACCAATTAGCTATACTTAAGCCTTTTGCTTATGGGATTCACTTTCTTTATAATGAGATGGATTATGGAGTGTGTCTCTTCAACATATTTTGTTCTTCTTATCAATGGCTTGGCTGCAAATTCCTTCCATCTGTCATGAAGTCTTCACCAAGGCTGTCCTTTATATTCATTGTTATTCCTTTTGTGGTAGAGGACCTAAGCAAGGCAGTAGGGAGCGGAAAATAATTGTTATTATTATAGCGGTGAGGATATACCATTGTTGTAATCTTACCCACTTTGTGTTTGTTGATGATATCTTATTATTTATAAATGGGAAATTCATAGAATCTATTAGGTTGAAGTAAACTTTATATTTGCATGGGAAAGCCACAAAAATGGAGATAACTTTCCAAAAATCAGCATATGTTTCAACAGTTTAGAGGTAAAGGTGGTTCAAATATTATTGTTGGGATTTGCATTCAAAGAGGTAAACTTCTAGGAAGGAGTTGAATATTTAAGTTTCTTAATAAAATCAAATGGTTGTGGCTAACGGTATCGAGGTTGGTTAATTATAACACATAAATAATTGGAATATAAATGGTTTCCAATTAGTGGTTGGTTGACTATGGTTAAACATATGTTAGAGGCTATCCTATTATTTTGGCATTCACTCACAATTATTACCAAAGGTGTTTTAAAGGCCATCGGGAATATGTGTATAAATTTCTACTGTTTGCAAATTGTAAAAATTATTGCATCGCATTTGTTAAATATAAAACAGTTGCAATGCCAAAGGGATATGGGGGGTGGGGTTTAAAAAATGTGCATTTATTTGGTTTTTCTTTAGCATTAAATAATATTTGTAATATATCGACCGAAAGGGGTTTGTGGAGAGATGTTTTAGAACAAAAAATTATTGCTTCAGGTTCTTTTATGGATTTGATAAGAAATCCAAAATAATCCATAGGAAATGCATCCAATCAATGGAAAGCTTTAGTTGTATAATTTCCAACAATAAGTGAGCTTCTAACATGGAACATAGGTTCTGAAGAAAAAAGTGAGAGTTGGCTCATATGCTATTATGGGTTGTGGATGGGGTTATTTTAGTCAAATGAATCCATTAATTATTTACATTACAATGTCTACCTATCTAAAATGAATTTGACCAAAAAAAGAATGTTTGTAAGTCTCCATGTCCTCAAGAAATTATATAATTAATGAGGGTTGAAGAAAAAGAAGAGACAATGCAAGCATTAGAAACAATAAAATTAAGTGAAAGAAGATGAGAGAGAGAGAAAAAAAGATGAATGGGAAATGAAAGGACGAGGATGCGTGGTTTTTCCATTGCCCCAACCTACCTATATATTCTTGTAATTTGAATTAGGAAGGGTCTTTTTGCAAAGGGGTAGAGGAGGCAAAGTAAAATCCTAGCTAGGTAATTTTTCTAATGGTCAAGAAAGCCACGAGTTGCAATGTAGTCACCTTCAATTGCAAAAAATAAATGAGCAACCATTCAAAGTCAGTTTCTTGTTTGGGTTTCGAAGGTAAAATCTATGTATTCATTGTGATTAATAGTTGTGTGAATTCCTTTTGTGCTTGAAATTTTTTTATTGTTTGAATTGTGAGATAATGTGCAAGATTTCATTAAATTTTATATTCATACAACAGTGTAATTGATTTATTGAATAATTGATGGAATGTAATGGTTGTTGAATCTTGAGTTTGTTTGAAACTACAAAACCCTCTCTCAATTGTATGGTAGTTGGTGCATTTAATCATTAGCCACAACCATCAGTTCACAAGGATGCATCGCATAAAATACTATTTTTCAATTTTATTTAGTTTTTGTTAAGGAAAGAAAAGAAAATGGCACCCATTCAACACATAAGATGGGACAACAAGGCAAAAAAGGGTTGATTGCAAAGTTTGTGCGAACTTGTGGTTTGCTTCATATTTCATATTCCATGTGATGTTTAACTAATTTAAAGTCGTACATGAATGTTTCATAACAGACACTAACATACGACAAAGAGTCGTGCGATCATTTGATTGACATTGGATTAAGTAAGGGTTGTGATTATATGTTGGGGTATCAAGGGTTAATCGAACAATTTGTAAGTAACTATCCTATTTTACGTCCCTTACTTTATAAATAAAGAAACAATAAGAAACGTTAATCATATGGACATGATGCATGAAACTCATAGGAAACAAAATATGAAGTGGAGCCAAGAAAGGATTTATTGACACACGACATGAGTATTGGCTTCGAAAATATGTGAGAAGTTTATGGTTCACTTGTTGAACTAGTACACTTTTTCATTTATGCAATTATATACATTATACGATATCTATAAATCTAGATATATTCATCACATTTTATTTTTATGCTTGTAGATGGAACATCAAAATATGGAATGAGATGAAATGACTCATCAAAACATTTCAATTAACTCAGGTACAATATCCCTTGAAGGTGATGAAGAGATGAAGCATGGAAGTAGCTCAACCGACTACAATAATTCGAGCAACGAAAGATGAACAATACTTTTGAATGTTGTTATTGCTTGTATATTTTGTAATTTCTATCTATGAAAAACAAAAATTTATTTCAATGTAGACATATCATATTAATTGGATGGGGATAAGTTCTCAATAATCATAACAATGTCAAAATGACATTTTGATTGTTGAGGACCTTTATTTTTCCCATATTTTGGATTCTTCTTTATATATAATAAAATGGGTTACTTCTTAGACAACATTCTCAAATGTCAAAATGTTTTATTGATTAAATATATGAATGAATTACATTGTGACAATGAACAAAAATGTAATTAGCATGCTTATCAAAACACAGCAATTAAAATATAAAAGTTAATGTTTAAAAAAAATGATTTTGTGATAATTAGTTCAAATGCTAAATATACGAATGATTTAACATGGTTACAATAAACAAATATGTAATCATCGTGTATATCCAAATGTTAAAAACAAGATTTGAAAATAAATATTATTATAAAAAATATTTCATTATCGAATGATTCATTGAAAATTTGTAAAAAATACAAAATATTAAAAAAAATTGCCAATCCACAACATGGCAAAAATCGCCACTAAACCATACCCAATTTTATCTGTCGATGCTCTTTCACATAGCATAAAAATTGGTGCTCTTCATGTAACTGAAGTACCAATGTTATTTTTTGCCAAACATAAGAACTAGTGTTTTTTTCAAAAAATACGCACTAGTGTTTTTTTACAAAAAAAAACACTAGTTCTTGTGACAAAAAATAATCACTAGTATTTTTAAATAAACATTTAGCCTGAGTGCATTTTACAAAAAAAAAACAATTATTGTTACAAAAAAGCATTGATGAATTTTGACCAAAAAATAAGCACCAATGCTTATAAATAAACATTCAACACCGGTGCTTTTAAAGTAAATGTATGCATCGATGCTTTTGGGGGATTATATATGCACTAGGTTTTATAACACATAACATGCAACAATGCAGGTATATTACAACATCAATGATCGTGCATTTATAGAATTAAAACGCACTAGTTCTTTTATATAATACATTATGCACTAGTGTTGATGTAAATGTCACACACACTGGTGCATTTACAATACATATACACATTGGTGTGAATCATTTATAACAAGTGCATGGGTGCAGATAATAAATTTAATAACATCTAACGAAAAAAAAACTATGTTATAACCTCTGGCCACACATAATTTTTTAGTTTAATTGAATATCCATTATAACCCCACCTATTGAATATCCATTATAACCTCCACCAAAACATATGCTACAAAGACAAAAGGTTGTCGCAGAGGTTTTTCTACAATTTTTCCAATTTTGCAACACCTCAACACATTCGCTATAACCCAACGGGATGTTTTCCTTGTAGCGTTTACTCAAATTTCTATATCTCTAGTAGACCAGCCTTTTGATTCCATTGGTTGAGTGAAGGATGTGGAAGAAGTTAGAATACAACAGTATCATGGAGGTCATGAAGCTGCAGTGGTAGCCCAAACGGTACTTGGATTGTAGGAGAATGCACGAGAATGATGAAGAAGATGTGATGGAATCCCATATTAGGCTCTAAGAAGGACAATCATCATAAGTTTGATAAGGGAAAGTGCTCCTAACTATAGGAAAGAAAATAATACAAAGAAAGGTTTTATAAAGAAATACATATATCAAATGTCAAGACTCCTTGAACAACATAATATTTCCCTCCCTAAAGGCGCAAGGAAGGTTGATTATGGAGACAAGACTGAATATCATGAGAGATGACATGCACTGAAGGCTATATTTTCAAAATCTTAAGCCTTCCTCATTGATTCGGGAGCCTCCAACCACATGGTTTCCTACAAAGAATCATTCTCTTGATTAAATCTTACTGATGGTCCAAATATTCACATGGGAGATGACATTGATATCTAATCTTAAATGAAGGGTACAATAAATTGGAACATGGCTTCAAAAGTGTCTTATATGTGCCCTCCTTAGAAGCAAATATGTTGTCTATATATCAGATGACTCATACATGCTGACCAAAGTGAGTTGTATTTAAACCTGACTCAGTGGAGATCTCAGATAACTCTACTGAGAAGTTGATAGTGAAAGGTATTGCAAACCATGCCTCCAAGGCATATGAGTTCTCACATTTTTTTCCATACTCAGATATAGTGTAATCTCTGCAACCATTTAAAAAGAAAGGTAAATTCATTCTACCTAAACCATTTTCATATGATGATGTCTCTACTTATGTCTCATATTTAAAGTTCGAAGATGAGGGTCAAGAAGATCAAGGTCTTGATATTGAGAATGATGCTCAAGTAGATCCAGATCAAGATCCAACTCTTGCTCCCAATCCAAGGACTAAATGGGCCCCAAAATTCATTGAGGCTACTCAAAACATGGATGGAGATTCATCTAACAAAATGAGAACCATGTCTTAGTTTCAAGATGAGAGCCTTGTGCTATGTCATGTTGGAAGATATTAAACCCACTCACAACTTAGGATAAAATAATTAATCATTATTTGATTAATTATTCACCCACTAGATTAATTAGTTGGCATCCACTTGCACCTTAAAGTCAATGCATGCCATCCATATCCTAGGAATGATTTATTTCTGATTCTGGGTTCATCTAGAATTAGTATACAGGACCTTATAGCAGATTCTGCTTTTTTCTGCTTTTTCTGCTTTTCTATGGATAAGATAAAAGCTAGTCAACTAGGAAACTGGGAGCTTTTGTTTCCAACCCATCCTCCATTATTTTTTCTCCATTTTCTAGGATTAGCATGCTATTTCCATCTCCTTGACAACTCACTCATGATTTTTCCAACTCGTGAGGTCCTTGATAGATTTAGCAAGTGCTTTATCCACCTATGGGGGTTTGCTATATTTTGGTAAGTCAACCTTTTTGAGATTTATGAGTTGTTTCCATAAAATTCCAATTCCCCATGAGGGATGTAATATTTATGTACTCTATTATTCATAATTATTCAATGGAAGGATACACACCAATATTCATCTCTTCATTCATGTGATTCAGTCTCTTTTCTTCTCTCTTATTTTCTTGTGTATGCTTGTGAGAATTCTTAGTAGCAAGATCTATTTCCTTTGCTTCTTATTAGCATAATTGCACATAGAATTGATCTATTATTTCTACATGGTATCAGAGCTACAAGGTTGATCAAGTTCTACAGAGTTGAGTAGTGCTTCCAGTCTCCTATCCCTCTCTGAAGAAGAGTTTGTCTAGCTTACAAGATTTTCTCCTAGTTTGTTTTGCAAGTTGCAGAGAGTATCTACAAGAGCATATCAACAACTTCAATATGGATTCAAAAGTTCCTCTACTATCTCCTTTCAAATATTCTGATTGGAAGCCAAAGATGAGTGCATACTTGAAGAGGCAATGTCTCTTTGATGTCTCCATTGGTGGATTGAGTTAACCTGAGTCTTATGGAGAGAAGATTGATTGGATAAATAATTGTGATAGAGCTTATGGAATTATGTGTTTGGTAATGTCTCCAAATATATATCATCTCATATATTCTGCTAAATATCCATTTGAGCTTTGGAAAATTTTGGACAAAGCTTTTGGTTTGCAGGAAATTGAAGATGAAGCATGGAGCGAACCTAGCATCTCCTCTTGTTCTCTTTCTCAAGATTTCTTGGCCTCTACATTCTCTGATGAAGTTGATCATGATGAATAAGTTTCTCATACAGTTCATGTTTCTTCTTCCCTCTTTCATTTGAATGCTTCCTCCTTCAATGAAGAAGCAAATATTGAATAGCCATCTTTTTCTGTGTCTCTTGAAGGTGATTTTTCTTCTTGTGATACTATTGATGAAAAAGAAGTAACATATGGAGCTTATGATGATATTTATTATGATCCTATAACCCATTCATTGTTCTCTAAATCTCCTATCTTAGATTCTGAGATCTATGTGCCAGATTCCTTACACCTCTTGCATACCTCTCTCATTGATGGTGCGCAACCCAGTGACTTCCAGGATGTTTGCTTAGCCACATCAAGCCTTATTTGTGTCATACCACTTACCATAATTGATCTCATGTTCTTCAGCATATCCTTATTTGATATTGGCATCAATACTCAGAGCCTTCTTGAAGATTGTGAACATCTCATTCTGCCCATCCATCATTCAGATTTTTACACTTATCAGTTTTTCCCAGTTGCTCATAATTTTCCTAGTCTAGCCCTATATCCTCATGGAGCCATTGAAGAATTTGTCCTTGCTGTTCCATATGTTAATATTTCTGATATATCAGAGTTTTATCAGCCTCATATCAGATCTATACAGGTTCTACATCAGATTGGAAGATTGACATGTGATTCACATCACAATTTTGCAGCTATTCAGGGAATTGGGTGTGAAATAAATTGCCTTATTTTTTGTACTCTTTGGGAAGGAGAATGCATAGATCTCTTTTCCATTTCAGATTATGTTTGCAGATCAGAGTTTGACAGCAGCAATAAGAATTCAGATAATGCTCCTACTTCATCAGATGATGAGATACAAGGAGTCTCTCCTCTTCCTTCTTACAGGTTCTACACTCCAGCGCATGATCATGGAGTTCATGATTTCTTCAGCAAGTCCTTCATCCAGAAGCAGTTAAGTCATCTCATTAAAGTGAAGATGAAGATATGTTGAATAAATATTTCAAATTTTGTGCCTTGTCCTATCTTGAGGGAGGATTTTCCCCATGTGGTTTTGCCTCTTTCCTCACTTTTCTGGACATAATAATTGTTAAAGGGTGACCATAGCCTTGTTGCTGGGCCCTATATGCATCCATATGCATCCATATTTTTTGTCATACCATCATAAAGTTAGACTTATAGGGGGGTGTTGGAATATATTAAACCCACTCACAACTTAGGATAAAATAATTAATCATTATTTGATTATTATTCACCCACTAGCTTAATTAGTTGGCATCCACTTGCACCTTAAAGTCAATGCATGCCATCCATATCCTAGGAATTATTTATTTTGGATTCTGGGTTTATCTAGAATTAGTATACAGGACCTTATAGCAGATTCTGCTTTTTTCTACTTTTTCTTCTTTTTCTGCTTTTCTATGGATAAGATAAAACCTAGTCAACTAGGAAACTGGGAGCTTTTGTTTACAACCCATCCTCCATTATTTTTTCTCCATTTTCTAGGATTAGCATGTTATTTCCATCTCCTTGACAAATCACTCATGCTTTTTCCAACTCGTGAGGTCCTTGATAGATTTAGCAAGTGCTTTATCCACCTATGGGGGTTTGCTATATTTTGGTAAGTCAGCCTTTTTGAGCTTTATGAGTTGTTTCCATGCAATTCAACTTCCCCATGAGGGATGTACTATTTATGTAATCTATTATTCATAATTATTCAATGGAAGGATACACACCAATATTCATCTCTTCATTCATGTGATTCAGTCTCTTTTCTTCTCTCTTATTTTCCTATGTATGCTTGTGAGAATTATTAGTAGCAAGATCTATTTCCTATGCTTATTCTTAGCATCATTGCACATAGCATTGATCTATTATTTCTACATGTCATGCAAATTCACTTCTCCCATAGAGGTGCTATAAACTCCCAAAGAGATATTACATAATGGAGAGGTTTGATCAACAGTTCTGTAAAGTGGCTTGCTATGATTCACCAAAAAAAGCAGTCATTAATAAGGAATATGAGTCACTGAAGAACAATGAGACATTGGATCATGTCTCTCTTCCTTGACAAAGAAGACACAAAATTAACTTTCTACATGGTAAATTGGAAGAAGAAATATACATGGAAAAGCCTAAAGGGTACACTGATGATTCTCTCTTGACATGCAAGTTGAGGAATCCATTGTATGGGCACAAAAAATTCCCCAAGGCATGGCATCGCAAGTTGAACTCTTCCATATAGTCATAGAGGTTCGAAAGATGCAACTTTGGTTGCAAAAACAACAACATTTCTTCTCCCATCCGGCATCAAATTAGAAGAAGGTGGAGAGGTTCACATGCATTGTTCCAGGGAACTAGTGCACATGAGGACCATCACACTGCATTACTGCTCTACATAGGTGCAGACTACAAAAAATCACATAATTTGTAAAGATGTGTCGTTTAGAATGAAGGGATTGAAAACCTTTGAATACTTAAACATAATACCCTTGGGGTCATATGATGTATTGAATGGCATGGATTGGTTGGATGCACACCATGCCATACTGGATTGTTATAATAAAACTTATACTTGTTTGGATCAAGAAGGAAACCAAGTGAAAGCTGAAGATATAATTAGAATCATATCCATAAGCCAGGTCTTGGTTCTACAATTGAATAAATGTCTTAGAAGAGGGTGCCAATTATATGAAATTCATGTGGGAGAGTCAAAAGAAGGAAAAGAATTAGAACTGTAAGATATCCAAACCTACAAGAGTTTGTAGATACATTTCAATAACTGCTAAGAATGCCTCTTGAGAGGGACATTGATTTTTCTATCGACTTTGTTATAGGAATAATACCTTCATCTAAAGCACCTTATAGAATGAGTACTTCGTATTTAAAGGAATTACATATGCAGTTAGAAGAGGGACTAAAGAAAGGTTACATAAGACCCATTGTTTCACCTTGGGGAGCCCCTGTGTTATTTGTGAAGAAGGATGGAACTCTAAGACTTTGCATAGATTATAGGCAGTTGAACAAAGCAACGGTTAAAAACAAGTACCCCTTACCAAGAATTGATGACTTGTTTTATTAGTTGAGAATATCCAAGGTGTTTTCAAAGATATGAGGTTGGGATACCACCAAATTAGAATTAAGAATGAAGATATCAGTAAAACAACATTCAAAACAAGGTATGGACATTATGAGTTCACAATGGTACCTTTTGGTTTAACAAATGCACCAACAATATTCATGTGTTTAATGAATGGAGTCTTAAATAATACTTAGATAAATTTGTGATTGTATTCTTGGATGACATCATTGTCTATTCCAAGACAAAAGAAGAACATGAAGAACATCTAAGGTTAGTAGTGCAAGTGCTTAGAGAACATATAAGGTTAGTAATGCAAGTGCTTAGAGAACATCAATTGTATGACAAATTAAGCAAGTGCTCTTTATATTAAGGAAGAATCCACTACCTAGGGCATATCATATGTGAAGAAGATGTTTCAATAGATCCTAAAAAGATAAGAGCCATTATGGAATGGAAAACACCTAAGAATGTATCAAAATTAAGATCTTTCATGGGATTAGTTGGGTACTACCAAAGGTTCATCGAATGATTCTTGAAGTTAGCTCATCCTATCACGTCTTTGCATAAGAAGGGTGTAAAGTTTCACTAGACTTATGAGTGTGAATATAGTTTTCAAAGGCTCAAGGAAATGCTTACTAGTGCACATGTTTGAAATATTTCATATCCTGAAGGAAACTTTGTTGCGTGCACAGATGATTGTAAACAATGCATTGGTGGATTATTGATGCATGGTGGACATGTGATCAATTATGAATCTAGAAAGTTGAAGGAACATGAGAATAACTATGCCACCCATGACTTAGAGCTTGCAACTATCATCCATGCTTTGAAGATGTGGAGACATTATGTAATGGGTAAAAAGTTTGAGTTGAGAACTGATCATGACAGGTAAAAATACTTGTTTGAGCAACCTAATTTGAATGCAAGATAGAGGAGGTGGATGGAGTTATTATGTGAATATGAATTTGACATCAATCATATCAAAGGTAAGGAAAATAAAGTACATGGTGCGCTTAGTAGGAAGATACATGTGATGCAAGTAGCAACTATCAACACTAGCACATCAAATTTAAAGGATAAGATCATTGAATCTAGTGTTACAGATGAATTTTATCAACAGGTAAAAGAAGGGTTGCAACAACAGAAAATTTCACAGAAGTTTGATAAGTTTAAGTTTGAAGAAAATGGGATCTTCATGCATAGAGATAGAGTTTATGTGCCTAATACTGGAGGTACAAGCGATATGGTTCTAAACGAAATGCATGTTTTTCCTTATGTTGAACATTCAGGTTATCATAAAACAATAGCAACAATAAGAAAACAATAACACTATCCAGGGATGAAGAATGACTTTGCAGAATATATAACTAGGTGCTTGGAATGTCAAAAACTTAGAGTTGAGTATCGACATCCAGTAGGATTGTTCCAGCCTTAACCAATACCATAATGGAAATGGGACGTAGTGATGATGGATTTCATCACCAAGTTACCTAAGACAAGATTTCAAAATGATGCTCTCATGGTTGTGGTAGATAAGTGGACTAAGGAAACACACTTCATTCCAGTAAAGACAACTCACAAGGAAACTCACATTACAGATATTTACATGAAATAAATAGCCAGATTGCATGGAATTATGAAATCTATAGTATCAGAGAGAGTTTCAAAATTTACTTCTAAATTTTGGAAAGGATTGTTCAAGGGGTTTTGTACAAGTCTAAACATGAGTACAACATACCACCCTCAGGCAGATGGACAAACGGAAAGAGTTAACTAAGTGATTGAATATATGTCAAGGATGCAAGTGATGTATCAACCATCTAAGTGGGAAGAATATTTACAATTGGTGGAATTTGCTTATAACAATGGATATCATTCATGTTTGAATATGAGTCCTTTTGAGGCCATGTATGGAAGGAAGTGCAATATTCCCATCAGTTGGGATAACCCAACAGACAGATTCATTATTGGACCATAATTATTAAAGGATATGGAGCATCATATGGTTAAGATAAAGCAGAATCCAAAGGTATCTCAAGAAAGGAAAAAAATCTATGCAGATCAGAACAAGACCGCTAGACAATTTTAAGTTGGAGGGTTTAGGGTTTTTGAAACTTAGACCCAAGAAGAGCTCCTTAAACTTGGGAAATCTCTCCAAGCTAGCTACCAGATACTATGGACCTTTTGAGGTCTTAGCTAAGATAAGACTTATTTCTTATGAGATGTTTCTACTAGCTTGCATTCGAGTACATAATGCATTTCATGTGTCTTTATTGAAAAAGTATATACCTAATGCTAACAATGTAACTGATTGCAATGTGATATAAATGGAACCAGAAGGGGATTTTTCAGTACAACGTGTTGTCATTTTAGGCAGTAAGGTGAAGCTGCTCCAAAATCGATAAATTAGTTAGGTAAAGGTCCAATGGACCCATTACAGTCCTGAGGGTGGGACTTGGGAGCTGGAGGATGCCATGAGGGAATCATACCCTCATCTATTTTAAAAATTTGAGGCATGTATATAATATGCATCGAGGATGATGCATTTTTTAAGGGGGAGGGGGATGTAATACCCAAGTTGTTAAGCCCCAGACTTGTGATATTTCATGTGACTTATGTTCTTTTGCATTATGGACTTATGATATTTTATATGGATGTGGACTTATGTTCCTTTGCATGGTTAATGTGATTAAGGAATTATGATCATTGTTTGATAATGTGACTTTGGACTTTGGAATTATTATTAATATTAATGTTATTAATGAAATCATTGCTATCTTTGAATGTTGTTACTATTGATTAAATAAACAATTGTCTTAGCAAGGGCAACTAAAAGAGTATGGGGGACCATGGATTCCACAAAGTGAGGGGTAATGAGGACATCCCTAGCACCTTATAACTTGTTGTTGGCTTAATCTTGTCTATCCTAGTTCATATTTACACCTTGGGGACATTAATAATGTTGGTCACCCAAACCTTGTACAACGAACTCTATTATTGATATTTATGGACTATGGAGTTAATAGTGCATATTTTGAACACATTAGTGGGCCCCTCTTTCCTAGGGGACCCTCCTTGGGAAGATATTCCCTCACATTTATGTGTTTTTGTCATTTATGAACCGTTTTCTTGGTTTTTAGGGGTTGTAAGCTATTTTCTAGCTTCCACTCTTACACTATGCATTGATGATCCTATTTTTTTGCATCCATGATATTTATGACCCTATTGGATGTCTTCTCTCACCTATTTCTCCCTCCTTGATGTTTTGTAACCCCTCCTTATGCATTAGTGTGCCTCCATGTGCTCTTTATGGATCCACTCCTTGGTTTTTGGTAACTCCTCCCCATGGTGCTAATTTAGGAAAGGGAATCTCCTAACTAAGCCACCACTCCACTAATTCAAGTTAAGTCTCCATGATTAATCTTAAATCTTACCTCTCTCTAATTTAATTTAATTCCCTTGGGTTAGAGTTGGCCTCCTTGTACTATAAATTTATATGCCCTCTCCTTGTTGAAGTTAATCTCGATCTTTGGACCATGTGACTTGTGTTATCTAACCATGTTGGGAATGTTGGTAGTATTGGGAGTATATTGAGACTTATAGCTAGTCTAGTTGTTTTCTTTTGCTTCCACTCTATCGCTCTAGTAGTCCAAGTTCTCACACAAAAAACCAGGAAATGGGAATGGAGAGCTAGGTCATGTCCCATAAGTAGTGGAGATTGACATGTCCTTTTGTTTCGCTATGGTTGTGGTGTGGTTGTAGGTGACAACCTACATAAGTTTCTTGATTTGTGATTTTATTGCTTTTCAGCCTCACCAAAACCGCAAACGTAACAAAACCAAAAATTAACTTAGTTTGCAAAAAAACTTATAACAACAATACTTCTTTTTTTCTAATATATGTGGTTTCGAAGTTAATACAAATTTTAATGCATGAATGGGTTTAGGACCTTATTCTTACTAAGGATTTTGAATAGTATTCCTTAATCACATCTATTACAATTTTGACCATTGGTAATTAAATAATTAATTGAGTGTCGCAACTTTAGTTATAATTCAATCTCTAGAGTTAAAAGTTTTAATCATTTAAGTGAGTGGTTAGTTAGACTAACCGTAACTTATTTGTATCTGTTGAGCTTAAACTTAAATTAGTCTTAATTTTAGCACCTCTGGCCTTCTTTGAGGGACAAGAACACTACATTTGTCACTTTAATGGTCCATAATCATCATCAGAATTCATACAATGTGCATGAAGCCAAAAAAACTTTCAAATAGTTTAATTTCTTGACATTTAATAACAGACTCATCTTACACTCGCACTGGAGTAATACAACAATCAACGGATAATAACATAAATTATGGAAATTAAGGCTATGACTTCACGTGATGATTGAAACTAATCCTTATCTTATGACTCCCAATTTCTACACAATCTAGAATTTCTCAATATCTAAACCAACCACACATAAATAGAGGGGTGAAAGGGTTTTATCCTTCCACAAAAGAACCAACAGAGAGACCTCATGCCCTTTTTGGAGATAAAAGAGACCACTCATCGTGGCATAGAGGAGAGCCCACACAACAAATCAACGTCGTAGCACTTCAATGGACACCAAGAGGTAGTAGTCAACTTTCATAGTAGTAGTCACAACAACTATGTGCTTCTCCAAGTCGCAACACGCAGGTATAATGATTGACTTCCAATTGTTTAGAGATGATCACACTAGTAGAGAGAGATGTAGAATATCTCCACATTTAATTTACTCCATTTCATTAATAACTCATACACCCACAACACTCCAATGCAAAAATTGACACGAAATTAGGGTTTACGTGGAGCAATAAAAGAGATACCAGAAGAATACTTCAACGCAACAACAATCTTCAACAAGGAAATGCATAACTCGTCCTTTGATATTGTCAAAAGTAAATCTAACTTGTTATGAAAGGAATGTTAGAGAGTGCAAGAGCCTATGCTCACTCTCAATTATAAAGAGGGTTGGAATATTCACACATAGCATAAAACAATATAGTCACAAAAATTAGGGTTCTCATTCAAACTGGCAGTGGATAAATATTATGTAGAGGTATGGTTGAATAGTCACCTAGAGGTGTAGGAAGACACATAGTTGTAGAAATACCAAGCTAGTATGGAAACTGTTGCAGAATGAGGGGAAAAAATATAGTGCACAGTTCTTAACACTTCCAGCTCTCACACAAATGGAGTTCTCATAGGCCTAAGAACAAGGCATGCTCTGATACCACTATTAGGTTGCCCACTTGGAAAAATAGGAAAATGAGCTTAACACACAACCAAATACACAATAACAAAGACATAATGGATTAGCATGAATGCATAATATTTTCTCATTAGCCAATCTAAATATAAATACAATGGGAAAGGACCCATGGGTTCCAAATTCCCAAGGTATCTCTTGGACTCTTTCACAACTCTTTGTATTCTCTAACCCTTAAAAAATTAGATTCCCAACAGTTGCACCTCCAACTATCCTCCCCATTATCTCTTGGGGGTGATGGGGTCCCATCCCTTGACATTTTTTTCTTTTTCACTTTCCCTTAGATCAATTTTTTTTTCCATACAAGTTCAATGCTATCAGTCAAGGCTTGATCCATGTATTAGTGGTGAGAAGAAGATCTGCCATTTTAGAGAAGTTAGCCATTATTTGCCCCCTTCTTATAATAAATTTGGCTAAGTATGAAATATGTTTCAATGAAAAAGTGAGTTTTACATCGACACATTGTGGCAAGTAACTTAGTTTCTCACCAAAATGTGCAATGAAATTTTTGAGAGGCCGTTGATCACTTTGGAAAAAGTTGTGTGAAAAAATCCTTTGAAATTTGCCAACCGTTTTGATGGAAATTTGAGTTTTTCCTTTGACCACCTTGGCTAACCTTTGCGAGAAAAAAACATGGGTTTTCACCAACTGCTTCAACAAACCTATGCAATGATATACGAGAAAATATATGACCGTTGTGGAAATATTATGGGAATTATGCCGGTCGTCTTGTTAGACCATCTGCAGTATGAAAGAAGAAAATTTGATTGACAGTTATGATAGATATATTTGGTAGAAAACTCAATAAATTGTTGGGCCATTGTGGTGATAAAGTCACATTCTTACCAAAATGGGCTGCCCAAAAAACTAGTAGGGCCAAGAATCGATAAGAAATCAACAATACAAGCAAAAAAAATGAAAGTTGCTTGATAACAGAGTCAAAAATATTTCCAACAGTCTATGTAAGAAATTGAAGTTTCTCATCGATAGGTTTTGGTTGGGAAATTTGAAATCCCGTCGATGTGCTAAAAAGGTGATTGATGGAGCTCATCTTATAAAAAGAAAACCCCTCCACTAAGGTATTCATTTGTTCATTGTGCGTCAAGATCATACCACTTGGTGCAGAGCAAGCTAACCGATACAACAAAGGACGAAGCATGGGAAAATCTTAGTGGTTCCATCCTTGAATGGACCACTATTATAGGTGAGTACATGTTGTCATTTTCCTTTAGTATTCGGTAGGCTTGTCAGATGAATATAATATAGTTTTCCATTCCTTATCGTTGATAATGGGATGATGATAAGAGAAACTCCACAACTATTTTAGGGTTGGAAGTTTTAAAGTAATGAGCAATTGTTGAAGCCCTTTTAGGCAAATCCCTTAGGCATGCCTGATACCTTTTGACCTACAAGATACACTACAAACCTACGAGGCTCTTTAATTTTTTTTTACACCAAATGGTATTAGGGGGGTATCAACAAGGTAAGAGAAAGGCCTATGTATATTTCCTCTCAAAATATAGAAATTACACCACCCTTTAGTTTAAACGCTTAAGCCCCATCGCCACTACTAGGTAAGAATTTGGCTAACATTGAAAAACCATATGCCAAGGGAATAAAACAAATAAAAAAGACATAATGACACTGTATCAAAGATTTATTTATGTTAATCTAACCCACATATTTTGCAATAAATTTACCATGGCCATGTTAAGCTAGGCATGCATCATGAAGAAATTTGTAAATCAATAGATGTTTAAATCCACTAATGCATTTTACCATAAGCATTGAATTTTAAATTAAAACCATGACTATCATTTCAGATTTGTAACAACTCTGAACATATCGACACTGTTGACAAAATCAAATTCCAGCCAAGGTTTTGCTTATGATAATCATGACCGAGAGTGTTAACAAAGACTTAAATCTTGGTGCTTGTTTGTTTTCCTCTGTAAGTACTATAATTTGTCCCTCATGGAACATGATACTAGGTTCAATGTCTCATAGGCTAATTCCATGTCACATCGGAAAACCATCCAATAGTCCAGAGTTATCTAAGAAGTGTCCTCCATTGACCAAATGGCAGAGGAAATGAGTACCCCATCTCTCACGCTTTAGTATGATGCTACCAACAGAACCTCAGGGATAGATCTTGAATAGCATTTTTGTTGTATTTTTAACTTCGGAATGTATTCACTTGTATATCTTATATTGTACCCCAATGTTCCTATCGGGAGAATCATTTGTATTTCATTGTACCCTGATGTTCCTATCGGGAGAGTCATTAATATAACAAAGTCATGTAAAGTCAATGAGGTTAACCCTTCGTTGTAAGTCAGGGAAATAGTCCCCACAATTGAGTTGAGTTTAACCCTCCTTGTTGATCAGGGGGGTAAAGTCCCCACAGTTGTGGGGCACTAGGGTTATTAGACTCTCCTAGAGAAGTCAACCTTGGTAAGTAATTGTTAAGTGAGGCTGACTTGTTGGAGTGGAAATAAAGTGAATGGAAGAATATAAATAGAAGTGAGGCTTTCCTCATTTATACACACACTCACTCAACTAGGGCGCATGAGTGAGAGAGGAGAAACTCTCTCAAGTGAGAGAGAGAACACACTGTTGGAGATCATCTTTCTATCTTTGGGTTTTACTGCTGCCATTGTTGCTCATTCTATCTCTGAGGAAGTTGCGGGGTTTTCTCCTTTATGGTTTCCCCGAGGAAAATTCTTTGTGTCTCTTTTCTCTTGTGATTATTTTTGTGCATGTTATTCTCTCAGATAAGATCCTAAGATCATATTGCTTAAATGATAAAAAGCTAACATGGTATCAGAGCTAACCTGAGAAGAAGACACTGTGCAACTGCAGAAGCTATGGTTTCTTACTTTTTAGGTCTCTCTCCATAATCCATCAGCAAAAGAAGGCTAGGCTAACTCTCCATTGAAGGGCGCATCTTTCTGTAGAAGTAGAATTTGATTCCGGGCATTTTCAATTTTTGCTGTGGGAAATTAGGGCTTTTTGCAGAAGAGGAATTTTTTAGTGAGCCCGGCATAGGATTTCTCTTCTCATAAAAAACAAAGTTTAGAGACCTAGGATGAGATTTTTGGTTGGGTGAAACTCCAGGAAATTCAAACCCTATTTTGACCTCGGGCCTGAAAAACCCTAAAATACTAAAACAGGTAGTTTTGGTACATTCGCTATATATCGGGATTGAAGAAGTCCCAGGGGTCAAAACTTTCATAGGCTGAAGATAAAATCCTAATGTACCATGTGTAAATATTTTAGCCTCATATTCACTATATTCTGGGAGATATGTTTCCTCCTAATCATGGTTCCAACCTCTTTCAGGACTCATCCCTAAACAGGACACCTTGGGAGAATTGAAATATCTTGGGATACAATGATCCAAATGTAATTTCATAACATGTTCTATATAGGGAATGAACTTTAGTTTCTGTGGTAAAATTTTTAGACACCGAAGGTGAAACAGTGACATGTGGCAGTCCGTACAACTTCGCTATGCTGAACAATCTTAAAATAAGTCACCTTGGGAAAATGCTCATAAGTCCCAATTGGTGAAACCAATTCTGGTTAAACCTATGGTGTTGGAAATAGGACAGAATAGGTTACCTCAGTACGAATTGCAAACATAGAGGAGCATTAATTTCAAAGATACCGTAGAAACAGTATCATGCATTTCTGCAAAAGAAATTGGTAAACTAGGGCTTCCTGTTCTGAGAGCTTCTCTCCACTGTTTTCAGAAAAGGAGTACATTGGAAAGCTTGCCTTGAATAGGCCCATCTTTCTATCCAATCAAAAGTTTGAAATTCCAAGTTTTGAAAATTAGGGTTTCTTTGGCAAACCCTAGGTCAGCAAGATCAGGAACCAGGACGGACACCTCAAATCGGTAAGATCTAATATTTTGATATTTACATTTGAGGTTCTCATTTCAAAATGGCCTATCACACTATATTCATCACAAGATTGGTGAAGCTGAAAACTTCCAAGCATGGAAGTATAGGATTTCATTAGTTCTTGAAGAAAATGAATTGGACACTTACATAAGTGGAGAGGTTCCAATTCCAGAGGGAGACGAGGTTAAATCCTTACACAAGAAGAACTTGGTCAAGGCAAAGAATATCATTGTTGATTCAATCAAGGATCACCTTATACCATATCCGCCTTCCCTAAAGACACCAAAAGAGATGTTTGATTCATTGACCAAGCTATTTGAAGGGAAGAACATAAATCAAAATATGACTTTGAGAAACCAATTGAAGAATGTGAAGATATAGAATGCAGAGACCATACAGTCATGCTTTACAAGGGTCTCTAAAAAAACTATATACAAAATATAATATATAATAATAATAATAATTAATTAATTAATATATTCTTAGCCAAAATATAGTTGAAATACACACCTCCGCATACGAGTTCCAAGACCATGGCGAAGCTAAAAGAGCAAATCAAAAAAATGGAGAAGGACATAAGGTCCCTTGCCACTGACCTAAAATGCTTGAAGGAAAAGATGCAAAATAACAATACATTACTCAAAGACGAGCTCGTTTTGGTACTAGAAAAGAGTCTCGACGACAAACTTGACATCCTGAATGAAAAAAAAAATACTTGGATGACAAAATGAGTACCGTGATGGAAAACATAAACACCTTAACACAGAACATGAGCACCATGATGCAAAACCATAATACATTAATCGAGATGTTAGAAAGGCTCATACCCAGTCTGGGCCAAGTCAGCAATCCAGACATGTGAGATGCCTCATTTCATGTTTCCACCCAGGAAACACTCGCAAAGAATCAAGAAGAATTGCAAAAAGAAATCAAGATTAATAATGCGACCCTTAAGCAAGAGATAGAAACACAAGTATTGCCAAATATGGAGGCACGATTAAATAGAAAAATAGACGCTATAAGTAAAATAGTAGAGAAAAAAAACTAAAATCACCGCCAACAACGAAGCAATTCAGATATGTCACTTTCATCATCCAGTAGTTCTGAGCCACCATCAAACCATAAGGAAAAAGGAAATCAACGTCGTCCTTACAAAGTGTACCCACCTAAGGCAAAAATAGAGTTGTTGAAATACAATGGGAGTGAAGACTAGTGCGTTGCTTGGCTAAACAAAGTAGAGGAATACTTCGACATTTACAACATTCAATATGACGAGGAGAAGGTGAAATATGCGTCAATGCATATGGAATGGTATGCCTATAATTGGTACTTATGGTGGAAGAGAGATAACTTTACCTACACCTAGAACTTGTTCAAAAATGATTTTTTTAACAGGTTTCAAGGAATCAAAGAAAATGAATTTTTCACTAAACTTACCAGACTACAACAAGTCGGAAACGTTGAGGAATTCACACATCAGTGGGAATCCTTATTGACATGAGTATTTGGGTTGTTTGACAAGCAAAGACTCGAAACCTATTTAGGAGGTACTAAACCACACCTCCAAAAAGAGTTAAAGTTACATGACATACCTAACGTAGAATTAGCAAGACGTAAAGCAAAAGCCACAGAATGCAAATTGGAAGGAATAAAAACAAAAGGCGATAGCCATTATTGACAAGAAAAAGAGACACAATGTAGGTACTATGCAGATACTTGGTCTCCCATCCATCAATGCCACAAACCTCAATCACACGCCTACAAAATGGAAGATAGATCAAAGTCATCTAACAGTTACGCTGATAATAGAAAAAAGAAGAAAAACATATGTCATCGATGCGATGATGATTGGACCCCTGGTCATAAATGTAGGAACAATGAGACAATACAGTGCAAAATCATCAATGGAAAGGAAGTGCAAGCTCTGCACAAGAGACCTTTTCCGATTCTAATACCGACACCGAGTAAGAATGAAGAACGACACTAGAAAAATACTTAATCTTTGAGGACAAATATTCCTTAAAGGGAGTGACAATGAAACGAATATAAAATAAATTATTAAATAGATTAGTTAATTATATGAAAGGGTGTGACCCTTCACACTCAAAGCCTATAAAGGCGAGCCTCCATTGTACATTTTATCCATCATCCAATATATTATTATTATTCATATTCATTATTACAATGATAGTCAGATTCAACTAACGAACAACCGAATTCGGTTGTTCCAGAGACCTCGAACCACACCATCATTGCTTTCTTGGAACCATTCCATTTAACCTGTAGTTTCCCTGCTTAGAAAATTTTAATTATAGATGTGCCAAAAATAGACTTTTTCAAAAATCAAAAAGCAAAAAAGAAGGAAAGAGTGGTTTTGAAGGAAAGAGCATCAATCTAGCTTCTTGCAAAAAAATGAAAAAAGAAAAAGAAATCTCAATGGAATTGAATTTTTACAAGAAGCATGAATGTATGAATACCAATGGCACATTGCCCCCCTAATCTTAGGTTTTGAGAAAAGCAACTGCTAAAATTAGTATTCTTGGACTCAACTAAGTGAGGAAATAAATATGATCAATGTGTATGTTTAGATCAATGTACAATGTAACCATCCTGATGGAATCTTGCTAGACATTGACCCTATAGTAGTGCAAGCACAATTGGGGGTTAACACTTCCTTATTTTAAATTTAATTTCTCTCTACCTCCCTTGGATCATTGAACTAATATGACATGCATTTTGTTAACCCCAATTGGATGATGGATTGTGATTTGAATGCTCAATCCATCATGCTCCTTCATCGTTGATGAGACATTGTGAAATCCCTCTAATGGATGCACAACTCATGATTTTTGAGACATCCATAGATGGTGTTCTTATTAAAATCCATAATTAGCACTGGCATTTGATGGATAGTATGCAATGCAATGTGATGGATCATCATTTAATGCTAAAAATTAACATGTTATTTTAATCAATTTGAGTTCAAGTAGAATATCATATTTATTTCCCTTCCTTGTTTCAATCCATTCCTTTTGCATTCCCTCCCCTCCTTATCTCAAGGTTGCTTGTTTTATGACTTGAGGCTGGTATATATGAGTAAGTTTTGGGCTCTTTATTTCATGTTTTCTTATGCATGTATGTTTATATGCGTCATGTGTGTGTCCTCTATGTTTTATCTATAATGATTTTTTGTTGCTTGGAACTGAGAGGTGGAGGCGTGCCACTACAAAATGATCCATCTCACTCATGTATCTTCATCTTTGTAACTACCTTGATAGTAATTCCTCATCAATGTGTCTATTGTTACAATGATCTCCATCTCTCTATCCTCTAATTACATTCTCTAATTGAACAATTTGTGCCCATGATGTTATTTGGTCCATCCTCTTCAGTTGAGGTTTTAATGCTTCACTTCCATTTCATCCACATGTTTTGATATGGTGGTTCAGAAAGTTCCTTTCCCTTCTTCCATGATCTCACTAAAAGTCCCAAACTCCAATAATTTTATGCCATGTGCCATCAACCTATGATCTACATTCATCAAATCAATGAATCCTTTACGTTTATGCATACCATGCATTATACATCTATCATGATCACTTTGGTCCACCAATACTTGATGCCTCTCAAACCCATACTTTGTCTTATATTGTTCCAATTCCTTTGTGCTTATGTGGTGAGCTTCAAGGTGATTTTATCCTTAATGCATAATCCACTTCAGCTTCCTATAAATATGTTGAATCCTCCTTGATTTCTCAAATACTTCTATACCTCAATCCTTCTTGCTTTGAAATGATTCATCTACCCTTTGTGAGTTCACATTTCCTGGATACATCTATCAACAATCCTCTCATACCTATAATTTTTCTTGGATTCCAAAACCATCCTCAATATGTACACTCATGTCATCCTTGGTGTTCTCAAAATCAGTATAAGAGTACCTTCAATGATCTTGCATTATAGTCCTCAAGTTAATTAAGAATCATGTCCTCATGCTTAAGTGCCATACCCTCATCTCAATTGCCACCATGATTCCTCATCTTTAGTGTGCTAATCTCTTCTTGGACCAATGATTTTCAATGATCATTGCTTCTACTTATCTTTCTACTTGCCAAGGTAGTCTTCACAACATCTTCTTTATACTAGATTTGTCAATCTCTCTTGCAACATCAACCTAAGTCACCATTATTGGAGTCATCTACACTTATTTTCCTTTCTAGAGTCTTCACTCACTCAATGAAATTCACCATTGTTTTCTTGTAGTCTTCACTCTTATGCAATCTTTGTCATATTGTTCATATTTCTCCCACCTTCCTAATATTCATTATGTTTGCAACATTCTCCTCTTTCAACATGTCATTTTGCAAGGTATTGTCTTCCTTGTCCCATAGTTGTTACCATTTATGATACCACTTATGCGAGAGATCATGGCAATCCCAAAAATCATACCAACTCAATTGATGACGAACAAACTCCCATATCAACACCGCTTCCCTGCAACACACCTTCAAAACCTTCAAGGAATCAATATTTCTCTTGGAGTACTAAACAAAGGTATTTAAAACAAATTTTCAACCATGAGACTCGATGATTATTACTCTTTAAAAAACATAACTTGCATTGAAAGTTTAATTCAATAACAAAATTACCCATACACGTAATAAAACATATATTCACTTTCATTTAATTCTCAACACATTCATAAGTGGACATACAAACACATGTAAATTCACAAGAATATGGAGATCATATTCCCCTATTTCATTAATATATGGATACAATTACAAATTACATACATTGAGCACTCATCCCTTAAAATCAACCACTTAAATTTTATTTAGTATACTATCTTCCAATATTCTAATCTAATTGTGGGCAATTCTCTAGTTTCGAGGCTGTTAACCTCTAACTCTTTTTTCCTTCTATTATTTAAATTTGCTTATCTATAACAATTTTGCATGGCTATTTGCTTCCCTAATTCTTTCCTCTTGTTTTTTTGCTACTTAAAATTGTCCACCTTCTCCCCATGAAACTCCATATTTTCCCCTATCTTGATGGTCATTCCTAGTCCATGTGTCTATTGTTTCAATGATTTCCCTCTCTTCGTGTTTCAATAACATTTTCATGCATCCTTAATGTTATCAATACCAACCTCTTCCATTGGGATTAACACTTTAGTTCCATTTCGTGCATGTGTTATGACCTAGTATATTTCAAGATGTTTCCTTTTGTATATTGTGTGAACTCTCTGAAACTCCTGAACTCCAATCCTTTTTTACTAGGTGTCCTATTCTTACTGTGCAGTGTTTTCTTTTGGCCACTACTCATGTCCTACATTGTATCACTTATCTTCATACCACTTTTCTATTTCCATATTTTCTTAGATCCCATTCCACTTCAGTGATCATTCACTTAACTCTTACCACCCTATGATCTCCCATGTCCCTCTTCTCATCATATCAATGATGCCTCTATTTTGATGCCATTCAACATGCAATCTACCTATATTAGGTTCTCTTTAGTCAACCAATCCTTGATTCCTTTCACAAACCACACTTTTTCTTATATGAATCTACTATCTTCATGCTTATGTGGTGACATCCAAAGCAATTTTATCTTTGATGCATGCATCCTCCATTTTGACAACCTATATGTCAAAGTTTCCTTGTATTCTTGATACCTGATACACTTCAAGCCTTCTCTCTTTGAAACTATTCTCATACCCTTTGTGAATTTACCATTCTTGAAAATATCTATCCAAACCATTCTTGGTTTGCATGTTCATGTCATTCTTGGTGTTCTCAAATTGAATATCACTAAAGTACCTCTGATGCTCTTGGATCATAAAATAGTTTTTACAAATTTAAAAATATCCTATCATCTCCTCTTTTATATTTATTCAATAGATTTAACAAATGCAAGCCCCATCATATTTATTGTTTCTTTACACTAAATATTGAGTTAATAATAACATAATGTTTCACATATTTTGAAATATAAATAACTAAATCTTTAAAATTTAAATGTACTATTTCATTTATAAAATAAATAATTGAAAACAAAATATTTTAAAATAAATAATTAAAAATAAGATATTTTAAATGTAAATTAAATAACATCACTTTTATCTATATATAATATTTTTATATTTTTATCTTTTTAAAATCTAGGCAAAGGCGTGGTATCTCCGTTCTCTCTCTGGGGATCGGGGTTATGAATTTCGTTCCATTCACGGCTGTCCAGGAAGTGGCTCGATTGCAATGGTCCATCGATACTTTTCACTCATTGTCCCAACTAAATTTGAATTGGCATTCCCTAGCTGCCTTTCAGGCTGGCTGGCTTCCTGCGTTGTGGTATGCATCTGTACTTTTCATTGTCCCAACTGAATTGGATCAGCATTCCCTGGCTGCCTCTCCTCCTCCTCCTTTCAGGCTGCCTGCCTACCTGCGTTGTGGTATGCGTCTGTGTTGAGGATGGAGCTCCATGTCATGTTATGTGTTGTCTAGTCTGCTCTGTGAATGTGTTGTTGTGTCTGTGGCTGTGTTTTGTTGTGTCTGTTTATGTATTCCAGAGGTGGAGGCAGAGGTAGAAAATGGCATCACATCAACTTTTGTATCAACAAAAAATGCGTCAGAGATCGTGCCAGTGGAATTTCTTGGAGGTAAGTCATTTTTCCTTTGATTTCTTCTCCAAGGTTTTCTTTGTCTTTTTAATATTGATGCTCTATGTTGTAGTGGTTTCTTGATCTGATAACTGAAAATTGGTTTCCAGAGTGGTGTGGTGTGGCAGACATACCCTCTTGTTCGCAGCGCATTGGGTTCTTCTCTGTGCATGGAGAAACCAATAGCATTTACAAGCATTTTAAGTCTTGTTCAATCACAAAATCCAGGTATATCAAAGCTAAGCTACACTGTAAGACATCTTATTATAATTTGTTCTTAATAGGATTCAAGATTGGATTTCTATAACTAAAACCACTGAAACTGTTCAACATATTTCTATGACTGGAACCGTGTTATGGTTATATTGTGACGGGTCGTCATTCACTGGAAATGTGGAGGAGGTAGAGCTTGGATTGAATACCAAGCTAAGAAGATCTTGCAATTTGATATTAGTTGAAACTTTCATACCTAATTATCAGCATAAGCAGCATTCCAGGGTAGCAAACTCTATTTGAGAGGACAAAGGATATGGCAAGATATAATTGAAGATCTTTTGGCATAGTTGATGAACAAAGCCGAACAGGTAGGTTGACCTAATTATTTATGATGCATACATATGTATCCTAGAAGTATTGGAAGCTATGAAAATAGAATGTGATCTATCAATTGATTTGTTGCAAGCTATTCTTAGCGGCTACTCAGTAGGTGGCCTTCACTGTGATGATTTTCGTGATCTTCTACCCACAATTATTTTTAGCACTGTGATCTACAGCTACTTATGAAGACAACTACATGCGGGATTGGACGCAAGATAGAGAAGAGCACAGTGGACTCCATATTACAGGTATTAGATTATATTATTAGTGCATTTCTAATTCGTTGTCCCCAATCCCTAGATTAGAAACCTTACCTTCTTCACCTGGAATGCCACAGACCAGATTCTTAGATCTCAAGGACCAACTTTCTAGAAAAAATCCCTCTATAGTTTCTTTCCGGCAATTTCAGATTGAATAAAAATTTCTCTCCAAAATATCCTTGAAAACATGCTCAAACTCCTGTCATTTGGATGGTGATAGCCATAGAGAAAATCTGCCTATGTTACTGAAATATGTGGATTCACATAGTTTTCCAATGGACCACACATGGTGCAAGGCCCTTACCCTCTTCACCTGGAATGCATGCCTCAGAACAGATTCTAGCATTCTGAAAATTACCTTATGAAATTAGATAAAATTTGGAAGTGTGATGAAAGAACCCTGCATAATACCGGGAGAAGAGTGCATTTGCAAGACATGGAAGTAAAAATTGTTGGGATATGGAGATACACTGAGTAGTAACCTGGAAGATGGGGACCTGTCTTTCTTCAAATAATAAGCCATTGGATGTCAACCATATATCCCACAAAATGAGAAAAGGGATTGACCCTGACTGTTTCAGTATTAGCTGAGTTGGATGCTTAAACCACTCATTTTAACTAGAAAAGCTGAGTTTTAGTTGAGTTTTACCACCATAACCACTCGTTGGAACTAGAAAAGCAAACCATTGAAGTACCTAGCACCAACTTGTTCTTCATTTTTAAATGTATTACGTCTAATGGAAATGATTTTATTTTAAATTTGGAAATTTTCCCAAACACAGTCTGATGGTAGGTCAACTGATTTTTCTAAAATTCTGAAATTTGCCCAAACAGAGTCTGATGGTAAGAGTCAAGAGAACTGTTTTTTCTAAAATTTTGGAATTGTACAAACAGAGTCAAGATAGGACTTTAGACTAGAAAGGAAATGAATCTCAAAGTCACTAATAGGAATTTAGACTGGAAATTGTGTTACTTTAGAAATAAATCTCAATCTAAGGACCACAGTCAAGGATGGCCATCAAATATCATGCCAAAACTGTCCGCAAAGTGACAAAATAAGCGGTAGGTGGTTACTTATACATTCCAAACCTCCTATTATAAACCATTCTGTAAACTAGACTGTTCAGCCCACTTGTTAATATTATAATTATAGAATTTAGAAGTGACCAACATAATCTCTTCATTAGTGCATGGAATTTCAAATTACACTTAAGTTTCAGATGATGATGATAAGCTTGCATATTGTTTGGTGTATGGGGTTGAACTTACAAGGCAAGGGAAGGGTAGAATTGAACCAATAATACAAAAAAACATAGCATAATCATGTTGAGCAGGAAAACACTCTCAGACTGTACAATTTGTATTTTTTTCATAGTGGTAAAACCTATCAAAATTGTCAGCGATTTATTGGTTACTATCCACAAATGGGGTTGACTCATTTTTAATGAAGAAAACCAAGTCACTCGACATGAATCAGTGATAATTAATAAAAGAGCATATTTTTACTCCTACCAAATGCTTGTAGATGTTGAGTAGTTAAATTATTTCATGAAAAATAATTCTTAATCCATTAAAAACAATTTTAAATATTGGAACACATCTAAGAACAGTTTATTCAGACTTTAACTAATATTTGGAATCAAGGAAGATAATTTTGTGCGTAAGAAATGTGTTTTCCCCTGTACCTATGGGCTGCTGATGGAAGGCATTACATACACAAAAGTAAAGGAAGGAATATAGGTTAGGTCAAGCTGACTCATGATGGGAGATGGAGAGAGACGTATAGAAGAGGCTGAGATGGAGCCATCTAGTTGGCCGGTTTTCTCTGTTTTCTTTCAAAATGTCCCGCACATAAAAACAAGTGAAACAATTCCTTTGTGGACGTAGGGCTCCAAATGGAAATGTAATCAGGAACCCCTAATAAGAGTAGGGTAGAAGGAACTGGTCATCCATCCTTGGTAGCATGACCTTTGCCTTTACAATCACGGGATAAACTGATTCAAATTAACTTTCTTTCAAATTACTTATGTGGATGGGTCATTCAGCTACTCGAGAGCTTATTTCTCCTACTCTACTAATCTGTTAATGGAATCAAATGCCATCTAGGTTGTAAGTATTTAGAATTTTCTTGTTTACAGGAAGTTGCATCATTTCTTCGTCCAAGTTGCTAAGGTATAAAGAATTTTCTCCAGTAGAGTCTTCAGTCTTGTAAGGCATCTATATTAGGGCAAAGGGAGGGTATATTAAACTAGATTTGTGCTAGGGGACTCTACTACAGACAGATCTGTCACTGGTAGGACTACAACTCCTTTATTCAGTTAAACCAGTCTAATTACAGTGGTAGGTGAGAAGTAGGTGAGAACTAGTACCTTCCGACATGCAACCATTGGCGCTAACTAAACTAGAGGAGAACTTACTGAATGTAACTGAAGAGTAACTAAGCTTAACTAGTTACTAACTCCCAGCAACTGAAGGAAATTGGTGCCGACACTCCCAGTGGCTCCTAAAATGTAGGGATTGGTCTAGGAGGTGCCTAAATCGATGCATGCAAGTGCAGTTAGTTCCAGTTATCCTCTATTGGTGTTCCCCACACTCTAGTGACTGGTACATGTGGCCCCATTGGGCCAAGTGGACCCAATGGTACTAGTGGACCCAGTAATAAATAAAAGACTCTTAAGTTAGGCTAATATAATCTAATAGAGAGTTTGAATAAGGGAGGATTATAAATCCTAACACAAATTACTTATAAAAATGCACTCTTTTTAATAATTCCTTTAATTAAAGTGAATTTCTTAATTCCCTGAAAGGTATTAGTGACGACTTCCACCAGAAAGGCACAAAACCAAAGTGGAAGAACCTGTCTGATGCAACAAACATCAACAAAAGGACCCTTATATCTTGCCAATATGTTGAGAAGTGAGAAATCTATGTTTCAATAGGACAGACAGCCCATAGAGAAGATCCCTCTAGACAATAAACCACCCACTTGGATGAAAGAATTTTCCCTTGAGTCTCCACATTATAAGTATGACTGCAATATCTACTCCAACTATTTAAATTATGCCTTACTAGGCAACTAACATGAAACATAATAGATGTGAGAATCTTAAAGAGTCCTCCCCAAAATTATCCATTTCCAAACAAATAGGAGGCCCTTATTATGCCAAAGGATAAGTTTTCATTGCAAATGTTGAAGACATTAATCCGACATGGAAACCATAGAAAGCGCCACAGCAAAGGGAATGCCAAGATAATGCACAATAACACCTTGGCGAACAAAATTCAAAGTTGGAGGGATCTAGCGAAGAAACCAACCAACTAATAATCAATTTGATCATTAACTGCTGCCCCTAATACCTTACAAAAATAGCCAAATCATCCCTGGCTCGATCAATTGATCCTAGATTTGCATGCACAAAAATGAACAAATCATTTGTAAAATGGTTGTTAATTAGATCTAAACCATATGAGAGAGAAATACACTATATGTGCCCATGGATGCCATCAACTTCATGGAATTACCTAATGTATTTGTTGTTAACACAAAAATATAAGGGGTTAGGGGACACCTCTACTAAATAGATCGATGCAACAAAACACCTAGGAATAAGGAGTTGCACATTAATACAAAAGTTGAGGAATTCAAAAAAATGCGTTCACCATCTAAACGCATCGAGGACCAAATCCACCAAATTCAGAATAACTTAT
>LPNX010437314.1:253810-285736 GCA_001517045.1 Pseudotsuga menziesii | reverse complement strand
TGAGGAATTCATGAACAATACCCTTGAGTGTCACTGCAACTCTTTTTATATTAGTTTGGTGAAAAAATGCAACTCCTTTTAAATTAGTTTGGTGGGAAAATATTGTTCTATTGAATTGCAATAGACATACTCAATAGGTTTGTTATCATTATATTTTTCCAAGTAAGTTCAGAGCTTCTGATTGATACCTTTTTTACAAGATTTGGTTCATTATACCTTCCAAGTCAACTATGTTGAAGGTTCAACCCCAAAACTAGTTGAATTAAATTGAATTGGTTAAACTTGCCTGGGCTAGTTTGATTAGTTCCATGTGTACTTGATGAATTTATCAACACTCACCGAGTTCAATCAATACTTAGCTAGTGTTAAATGAAAAGGAAAACAAGAAAAAATACCTTCATTCTTTTCATTTATGTGCTGGCATTTTCAAAAAGAGGGTTCTCTACAGTGTCAAATCCCTCTAGTCAATTTTTACACATGAATTATAAGTGTTTTTGAGGATTGATAAATGAATGTAAAGGAGTCACCATATGAATTATTAAGATAATTTTATTTGGTGAAATTAATGCATGAATTTAATTTCTTAAAATCAACCAACATAGATCCATCTTAACTCTTGAGAAATGAAGCAACTCAACTAATATATCAGTAGCGTTTTGGTTGGGTTGGGGTTATTGCTTTCACATCGATGGTCAACCGTTCCGAACCCACTATTCCTTAGTAAGGCCAAGTTGCTTTTAGATTCAATATTGAACTAAACTGAGATATGATAGCAAATAGTTCGATACCATGCATAATCATCAAAAAAACCAAACACTTAGTGGCCTTGTACCCCACTCACCTTGTGCCAGCTAGCCAGCCACAAATAGAAAAAATATCATAAATTCAAATCCCGCTAACAAAGGTGAATAGCGGGGGCCTACAGTATTGAAAGAATAATGATTTTACCAAGAACAAGGACCCGGAGGTCTGGAGGGCTTGTCCTTTTGAGGGAAAGAGGGTCAAGGGCTATGTTTCTCTCGAGGGTATATTTATCAAAATAGAATTTAATCCTAGGAAGCATTCGAGGGCTATGGACAAGCACTATTGGATTGGAGAGCCCCTTCGGAATGGGAATTGACTCGGGCCAATACTTTCTAATGGTTTCCCTTTCCCGTTGGTTTAGTAGCGGAGCGATCCCGCGATCTAGCCATGAGCAGGTGAAAGAGAGTTACAATGGGCTTGGATGGACCGAACCCACGTATGTGGCTAGGGGTGAGAGACCAACCAAGATTGGGTAGCTATCGTCGGTGATCCACGGATTCCTGATCTCAGAGATAATTTTTTGAAAGCATCCCTTCTCCGTATTACTCATTCTGTCCAGTTGGTTCCTTCAACATCATTGGGTGGTGAGAATAAAAAGGTAGAACCTCCTTAGAAAGTAGGGGCGATCTCCTTATAGTAAATAGTAGGGCAATGGAGGGTTAGGGATGGAAAACATTAATTCGAAAACACCTTAATATTATGCAACGTATATATTGCAAATGGTCCCATTATAAAAAGGGGGGCATTGAGAATAATAAGGAATAGAATCCTATCTAGGGAAAGATCCTAAAGACACCCCCGAAACCCTTTGGTCTGCTAGCCAATATAGAGGCAGGGATAACTCTTTAGATAGGGAGAGGTTCTATATATAATAATAAGTTAATAATAGCAAACGTAAATTAAATATTAATAGGTGGGCAGTGTTCTTCCCAATTTAGATCCACTGGTCCCTCATGTATGCGACATTGAACCCATCACTATAGTGGGGGTAAGGGGGCCTAAGTGATTCAAGATCCCCTGTGAGCAAAGAGCATAGCTGCATAACAAAATATTCCTAAACACCAGCGGGAGATAGGAGCAGCATGCGACGTTCATACCCCTGAGGATGAAAGAGTGTTGGGAAGAGTTAGCATCGGTATACTTCCAAATTTTATAGAACAGATTACTATTCAAACAAGGAAATAAATAAGTAAGTAAACCAACCAGTGATAGTTGTCATAGAGCATAGCCAATAGTAAGTTTCATAGCCATAAGGGTCATATCTAACCACCAAAATCTACACGGGTCATCCACCATAAGCTAGTAACAGCCACTAGAATCCTTTTGCCAAATCCCCACCAGGTGTCCAACAGATACCAAGAGAATTTCACCAAGGGTCTTTTACCTTAGCCTTTCACCAAGGAAGCCTTTTTCTTCCTTTCACCTTCTACTTTACCCTTTAAGTAAGCGATTCATGAAGCAAGTGATATAAGGCAAAATAGGTCTATCAATTTAGGTGGGTAGGTTAGTTTGGAAACAGTTCTCTATAAGATAAGCATGACTAATAAAAGAAGCTCATGATATTACATGTTTCTATTAGGAGTCCATGGTTTATAGTATATTTTTTACATAAAGCTAGATACGAGCATAGTACTAAGTGCAAAGAATGGAGACAACGGAACTAGAGGATTGGTATTATGACAACCGGGAGTTTGTCTTCTACCAATCGATCAAATCACTAAGAAAGATACACACGAAAAACCTATATATATCTAGCCTTCAACCTTGAATGAACCCTTAGCCTCTCACCGAGGAGGAACCTGTAAACTTTAACCTTTAGCCTTGTTGAAACCATATGCAAAAGATATGTCCCCGGCACACCATACACGGGGATAAGTCTCCCTTCATATGCGAGATAAAAGTCTCCCTTCACACCATACTCCGTGCAACTTCATAATCATTTGTCGACCCACCAAATGAGAGAGCCAAGTTGCCGCCATATGGAGCACATCCACCCAACACGGAGACGGTAAGTACGAGGCAGGGCAACGTGGATGGAATTATTTCTCTTTTTCCTCAGGTTAAGTGTAGATACTAAGTTTTCTTGGAACATATTTCATATAACCTTCCCCTCATACCTCAAGTCCCTTCGGGTCCTTCTCATTTTTCTTTTTTATTCAGATAAACCTATCTTTTAGGGGGTCTGAGATAACATTTATTATTACAGGGGTAATCTTTTATTATATGATTTCCTAGATGCAGTCATTTGCTTTGAAGCTGGAATACATCATGCTATAAACCCAAGCTGGTACAGCCCGTGGAGATAGAACCTTCATCCAGGAAAGGAGCCAGAAGCATGCAGCCTTTTTCCTTGAACCAGGGGCCTTCCACTAAGGGAATTTGACTTAACCTTTTCACCTTATTTTTCCTGTAACCTAGAAGCTAGATGCCATGAGCTTTTAACCTTTACCCAAGCACACCCGAAGCCAGAATATAAGCTTACCACACTAGGAATAACCTAACTTTAACTATAACAGTGAATACACTAATCATCACACCAAGTAGGACACCTTATTAAGGTAAACTAGGAGACACCTCATTCCATTAGGACCCCAAAAATGAGAAAAATATTGCAGAAAATAGTCCCTTGCCTCAAGGAGCCAAGAGTCAACCTTTTCTGGGAAACTTAGTCAAGGTTGGTTATGAACCCGCAATGAATTATTGAGATATAGAGCTTGATCACTATTGCTCATTACTCTTATTGGTCAAGAATCTTGCTTTACAGAGTTTAAGCAATCATTGATCTTTAGTCTTGCTAGTTAGGAATCTTTTTGATATTCCTAAGCTTGAGCACTCCATGCTCATTACTCTTTCTTGCTTCTCATTTTTTTAGTCAAGAGAGTCAAAGCCTACTTTGGTTTATTATCCCAGAATGGTTTTTCCAACTAACACGCACCCTAGAGTCCTCTATTTATGTATGGTTTATTTGCTTTCCCTTTCCAATACTTTTCACGGGTGAATTCACAAAGAACATATTGGGCCTATAAGTTCACTTACTATATCTATGATACTAGGTCAAACATTTGAAAATAATTCATTTCATCATTCCCTTGACCTAGAGGCCAGATGAAGCTTTCTATTTTATTGTTGATTCCTTAAGGTTCGGAGGTCTTGCACTTCTGAGGGCAAGGAATGTGGTTATTTATTTTATAGGGAAGTGGTGCTTGTGATAAAAATAGGTAATTTCCACCTCAATACTTTTTATATGGGGAGGAGAGGCTCTACTTACTCCTACTATTAACTATTTCTTGCTGACTCTTACTTACTATGACTGAATCTTACCTTACTCTATCAGTGATTATGGAAATCACTTATAAACAAGTTTTTAATACAGTGAGGCAAAAGGGAAGATCAGAAGAAGAGTATGAGGAAGAGTTATTTTCACTAGTTCACCATGTGGACTACATGGCAAATGACTATAGGTAAGTAGACAAGTTATTTCATGGAATGGATATAGTAGTTCGCACTAAGGTCGTGATGTGGAAGCCCAAGACCATGGTTCAAACCACAATCTTAGAAGACGGGTTCAGAGAAAACTGAATATGGCTGGTTGAACCACAAGGAGTAAATTTGACCCCGCTCGTGACCCAACTAAGACTCCTAGAGTTGGAGGGTGTAGGTATGGATTTCTGTACCGACAGGTCAGGACCGCTCGAGTACCAACAGTAGCACCAGTAGTGCCGTAAGTAGTTCATAGAGACCAAGCAACTCACCGCGGAGGTAGAGCTAGAGGCAGAGGGAATATTGGGTGTGGTTCAGTTTGAATAAGAAAGCATGGATAGGTTGGATGTTGGACTTGTAGAGAACTGAATATGAGTGCCCTCAATATAAGGTTGGGCTAGCACAGAGAGAGGGAGAGGCCAAGATGGGATAGGGTCCAGGACAGCATCAGATTCATGCAGTAGTGGAAAACCATCATGCTGAGCATCAAGCCATAGTAATAGATACTACAACTAGGATTAACAATCTTTGATTATCTATTTTTATTTATCCTGGTGCAACAGATAGTTTTATTTCACATTTTGCATTGAATAGCTATGGTTTGAAAGCCCAAGTTCAAGATGACTTCAAACTGGTAGAGATGGATTTAGGAGTCAAGCAATCCATAGGTTCCCTTGGTAAGGAGTGTGTCATCCAGATTGGTGATTGCTATACAAAGATGAAACTATATAGTACAGCCCTAGGATCCTATGACCTAATTATTGAAATGGATTGGCTTTAATCCCACCAAGCTATAGAAGACTGTTTCAAAGGGGTAGTTCATTGTCAAGATGATTTGGGTGACTCAAGGGACAGAGTTGCTCGACCAAAGGGAGAGGGTGATTGAGGGAATCAAGCAAGAGATCACTTTGTGTTTCATATCACCAAACAAGGCCAGGAAGTGCATGAAGAAGGGTTGTAGAATATACACTGTAGAGGCAGTTTTTGAGGGAGAATATTCCTCTCCTTTTAGTCGAGACCTCCTTTCGTCGGACCTCCACTCAGCTACACCTAGTGTTAGTAGAATACCAGGATGTGTTTCCCCATAATTACCAGGCTTGCCTCCAGTTCGGCAATTTGATTTTTCTATACCATTGAAACTGGGACTGAACCTATATCGAAATATCCTACCATATTACAGTACCTGAGCTTCAGGAGTTGGGGGTGCAACTTCAAAAGCTCATTGATCATGGATTGATCAAGCCCAATGTTTCACCCTAGGGAGCGTCAATTATCTTTGTGAAGAAGAAGGATAGGACTCTTAGATTTTTTATCGACTACAAAGATTTGGAAAAGGCAATAGGTAAAGTCATCATAAGGTTGGTGAATCGGGTGGGTTGATAAAACTGTTAATGCGAATAGGAATAAGAGAAATAGGAGTGGTACCCAAGTACGATTAATTCATCAATTGTTTTTGAATTCCCGTGATGCTCTATGTGAATCCCATCCGATCCAATCTGAGCCAATGTTGTTTGGGGCATTCCTAAATAGGATGATAGGCGCGTAGTGGTTTCTTTCTTCTCTATAAGTGGTTAAATAGAAGAGGTGGTTGGTAGCAGGAAAACACTAACATGAAAAGGAAAGTAAGGGATATCCTAGCAATTCAGTCTGGTTGGGCATATTCTAGCAATGCTGAGACTGGGATCCATGGTTTTCTTATAAAAGGATATCTATCGAAAAGAAATTGTCTATTATTGACCGAATAACAATGACCTCCTTAACACTTACTGGAGGAAGACGTACCTACCTACCTGGGCTATTCTTATCCCGAGATTACAATGCAAGAAAGTAAGAGAGCTATACCCCTTCTGTAATATTCCCCAAATCCTGATATTTTCTATTTCTAAGCAATTATGCTGATACAACTGGGCATGCAAACTGCCATGCAAAATCCCTATTTTATAGCAAAAATTAGGGTTAGGGTTTGTGGGATATAATGAATACTTACCATTGATAAGCTGGCTAGACTGCTCCTGAGAGAGTATGCAAGCACCGAGAACTGGATTGGAGATGGACAGATATCTTCTACTTCCGGTGAACCCCCAACAGCAAGAACCCTAGTCAGAAAAGGGTGACGCTATTAGTCAAGGAGGTGTCCGATGATGCTTCCCATTTGCAGGACTGATAGCCTTCCTATGCCGGAGAGAATGCCTGGTGCATGCAAAATTTCTAAGATCTCTAGGCAGGATAGCGACTTGCTCTAGAGAGGCAACTACTCACGCCCCCTGGATCTTGAAATTGCTAATAACTACTCCGGATGAGCACGAGCGGACCTGATAATCACCGGGTACTGGAGTATGATGCTGATGATGAGAATAGTGCCTGAGTTTTGGAGTAAAGCTAAGATCTGAAGGCCCAGCAGCTGATTAGGGATTTTTGGCTGAAAACCCCCCCTTACGGCTGCACACATGTCCCTACAACGATCTATACCATATATTGGATAACTTATCAATGAATGTAAGAGCAAATGGTGAACCTGTATGGCTTACCCTGAATGAGACTAGGATAGATGTTTCACTGCCAAAATCCTGTTAGTTGAAGACTCCATGTCCAACCCCAACTGCTGTGTTGCACGCTGTGCTGCTATCCAAGAGCTCCCAAAATAATAATCATCAAAAGTGAAGTCTCCTTTCACTTTATCCCTCTTTTATATCTTTCAACTACGAAAACCCTAATCTTTGGCCTAATTAGGGCACTTTATCTTCTAATTTGTAGTTGACTTGCATGCATGCGGATGGAGACTTAAAGAGTGCATGCATCATTAAATAATGCTTGGATGGCATGCACGGAGGTGGCCTTTGGCCTCATTGGCCCTTCTTAACCTAATGATGATGCCCTAGATCTTCTATGGATGGCATCAGTCCTTAGCCGATTCCCCAGCTGTCAGTAACCGCTCGAACCCACATGAATCACATAGGTTAGTGGTTTTGGGCCTCAAGGCCTAATCAGAAGAGGACATTACAGTCCTCCCTGCTTGAGATTACTTGTCCTCAAGCAATTTCAAATTGGGATGTTGCAATACCTGTTCACCTTCCCAAGTGGCATCCTCTGGTGGTAGTTCTTTCCATTGAACCAAGTATTCTCTGATTACCCTGTTCCTGAGCTTCCTTTCTCTAGTCTGTATGATCCGTTTGGGAATCAGTATCAGCAGTCGTTCATCATATAAAGGAGGCAATTCAGTAGATGGAGTAATTTGTTGCCCAAGGGTCTTCTTCAGATTAGATACATGGAACACATTGTGAATTTTGCTTTCCTGTGGAAGTTCTAGTTCATATGCCACCTTTTCCACCTTCCTGATTATTCTGTATGGTCCATAGAAGCGGTGTTTTAACTTCTCTGCTCCTTTCTTATTAAGTGAGGACTGTCTGTAAGGATGGAGCCTTAAGTATACTAAATCCCCTACCTCAAAGCTCCGCTCAATCCTGTGTTTGTCAGCATACAACTTCTGTTGATTCTGGGCTGTTTGTAAATTCTCCTTCAATATTTTCAGAATGTCCTGACTGTTCTGTATCCAATCCTTAGCCTTAGGAGCCATACTATATCCAAATGCCAAATATGCATAGTCCAAGGCCTCGTACCCATATAATGCCTTAAAAGGATTTATCCTAATGGACATGTGATAGGTAGTATTGTAGCATTACTCCCCTAGGTGTAGCCATTTGATCCAGGTTCGCTACTGCCCTGCTACATAGTTCCTTAAATATCCTTCGATCCACTTGTTGACTATTTCCGTTTGCCCATCACTCTGGGGATGATAAATCCTACTAGTAGCCAGTTCGGTCCCCACCAATCTGAACAGTTCCTGCCAGAAGGCATTCATGAATCTGCTATCCCGATCACTGACAATGGTCTTAGGTAACCTGTGTAACCTGAAGACCTCCTTGAAGAATAATTCAGCTACTTGAGCTACCGAGTAGTCTGATGATATCGAGAAGAAATGTGCAAACTTGGTCAGTCTGTCAACTACTACATATAAAAAATCTCGCCCTTGGGCCTTGGGTAATCCTGAAATAAAGTCCATGGAAATGCTTTCCCACTTCTATTCTGGAATCGGTAGTGGCTGGAGTAATCCTGCTGGATGGGTGTTCTCAATCTTGTTCTACTGACAGATGCTACATTCCCGGACATGCTGCATAATTTCCCGCTTGAGGCCCTTCCATGAGAACCTCTCTCTGATCTGCCTGTAGGTCTTTAAGAAACCTTGGTGCCCTGATAAAGGATAATTGTGGGCTTCCTGAATGATCTTTTTCCTCAATGTGGATTCTGGAATGAGGTATATCCTATTTTTGTAATAGATGATGTCATCCACGATCCTGTACCTATCATCCTGAATTTTCCCATCCAGTAATTCGCAAGCGAATTTATTTTTGGAGTATTATACTAAGAGAAGTGCCCTCCAATTTGTGGATATACTATTGAGAGATAATGGGTCTAGATGCCTGGATAATGCATCAGCTACTACACTATTCTTACCTTTTACATACTAGATCTCAAAATCATAGGCTTGTACTTTGCTGTCCCATTTCTGCTATCGCTCATTCAATTCCTTCTGCTCCAGGAAATACTTGAGGCTGTTATGAATGTTTTTGATTTTGAACTTACTGCCCACCAGGTACTGTCGGAATTTTGTGAGAGCATGCAAGATGGCTAGCATCTCTTTTTCATATATGGAGTAATGGCACTCGTATTTCTTCAGTTTACGGCTCTCAAATGCAATAGGGTGATGATTCTGCATCAACACTGCTCCTAACCATTCCCCTGAGGCATCACATTCTACTACAAAGGGTTGTGAGAAGTCTGGTAATGCTAGAACTGGACAAGAACTCATAATAACCTTCATCTCCTTGAAAGTTTTCTATGCTAAGTCTGTCCAAGTGAACGTTTCCTTCTTGGTGAGATCTGTGAGGGGTGCTGCAAATTGGGAGAATCCCTTAACGTAGCATCGGTAATAAGTGCACAGACCTAAGAAACCTCTCAATTCTGTAACTGTTTTTTGTGTGGGCCAATCTCTGATAGCTCAAATTTTCTCCATATAAACCTGTACTCCTTCTGCATTGATTATGTGTCCTAAATACAACATTTCCTTCATGCCAAACTCACACTTGGAAATTTTCGCATAAAGCGAATGTTCTTCTAAAATACTCAATGCTTCGTCCAGGTGTTTCAGATGCTCTTCCCATGTTTTGCTGTAAATCAGGATGTCATCAAATAATACGAGCAAAAACTTACGTAGTTGTGCTCTGAAGGTGTGGTTCATGCATGACTGAAAAGTGGTCGGAGCATTGGTAAGTCCAAAGGGCATGACCAAAAACTCATAGTGACCATAGTGATAGTGAAAAGTTGTTTTGGATATGTCTTGGTCCCTTACCTTGATCTGATGGTACCCCGAGCGAAAATCGATCTTGGAGAAGTATTGGGCTCCTCGAAGCTCATCCATGAGTTCGTCAATTATGGGAATGGGATACCTGTTCTTAATGGTATTTTTGTTGAGTTCTCGATAATCGATGCACATTCGTAGTGTACCATCCTTCTTTTTGACTAGTACTACTGAGGATGCAAAGGGGCTAGAACTGGGCCGAATATATCCAAGCTCCAGTAATTCTTTGATAGTTTTCTCAATCTCATCATTGTACCTTTTGGGATGCCTGTAAGGAGTGGTGATGACTGCTTGTGTCCCCTCCTATAGCTCGATGATGTGTTCAAAACCTCGGTCTGGTGGTCTACCTGATGGAAGGTCCCAAAAAACCGTTTCATGTTTCTGTAGCAAGGTTTGAATGTCACTTGGGTGTTGTGTGCTGGTCTCTGGGGGTTTCCTGAAGGTGACCAAACATTCTGCAGTCCATTCTATATCATCCTATCAGAGTACTACCTCCATTCTCTGTGACAAGACCGGTTTTGGGGGATAAGTGTTCATGCCCCTCAAAACTACCTGTTTTCCGTCTGGCCCCTCGAACTCCATTTCCATTGCCCTATAGTCTTTAGTGTATTTCCCTATAGAATAAAGCCACTGAACACCCAATACCACATGAGTATCCGCTACATCCACTACATAGAAAGAGTCTGTCATCTGATAGTTACCTAAGGCGACATTCAATTTTGGGATCCAGTAGTTGCACTCCATGCTAGAGTTCTCGGCTACTGCTACAGTGAATCCTTCAAACTTCTCGGTCTAAATACCTCTCTTGGCTACCCAAGCAGAGCCAATGAAATTGTGGGTGGCTCCCCCATCAATCAATACTCCTACTCTGTGACCTTGTACTACTCCCTTGACCCTAAGAGTACAGAATCTTGGTACTCTAGATAATGTAGCAATGACCCCCTCTGGTGTATCACCCTAGTGTGATTCCTCCTCAGCTTCCCGTAGTTCTTCTGTGGCTTCCTGCTCATAGTCATCCTCATCACTATTTAAATATACCTCAATGTAGTGATCCTTTTCCTTCCCTTCACACCTGTGTCCTGGTACCCATGGTTCTTAACAGGTGAAGCATAGTTTCTTCCTTCTCAAATATTTCCTAGTGTCCTCGTCTAACCAGGCTTTCCTTGGCACATCCTGCTGGAAAGGTTTCATGTCCTTGTCCCTAACAGGAAAATTGGTTTTCGATGGGAATTTGTTTTTGGGGACTGAATCCTAAAGATCTCTTGCTCTACTAATTGCATCCTACAGAGTGAGGGGTTTGTATGCTTTCACCCATCCCCATAGTGGCTCTGTGAGGGCCTTAGTAAATAACATAGTCAATCTGCTCTCAGACACGTCTATTACCATAACAGCTATCCTCTGAAATTCTGAAATGAAATCCTTTGCACTACCAGTCTGTTTGAGTTGAGCCAACTCCCTGAAATGTATCTCTGGATCTTTCCTGTCAAACCTCTCTATGAGCTTCTGAGTGAACTCACCGTAAGAGTGTATGGTGTTGTGACCCAATGTCACCAATCCGTGGTACCACCACTCGTGAGCCTCTCCGTCGAAGTGAAGTGTAGACAATTTAATGGCATCTGTCTCTGTCATGGGGTTGAGTTGGAAATAGGTATCCAAATTTTGAACCCATATCCTCGCTTATCCTCCGTGAGTCCCATCAAAGTTTGGGATGGTCAACCTGCCCAAGGTCTTCTGCAGCTCATAGTTGTGATTGAAACTCTTGTTGAAATTCCTGGGCCTGTTCCTACTCTTCATGTTGCAAAAATCTAAAAAAGACATGGCAGCATGAAACTCATCCCCTAAGTCTCTATACTCTTGTAAATAAGCCCCAAAAGGTTCGCTAGGTTCTACCTGCATGACCGGGCCCCCTAGTGTATCTGCCAAGAAGGCATGGTAGGCCTAATAAAAGGTCTGCTATATATGTGCAGAGTATTTTGAATGTTGGTGTATGCTATCTTTCCACTGCTGCTTGTAGATCCCCGATCTACTGGTGAGGGAGGTGTACTGTTGATACTTGTTTCCAGTTTCGCTAATAATCTGTTGATTGCATTGAGTACATATTTTTGTCCTTTGGCTAAGTCTTGCAATGTAGAGACCAAGCTGTGAAAATCCATCCAATCCTCCTCTTCTCCCATTCCTTTTCCGCTATCCAAGTGTATACCTATTTGTTCCATATGTGAATTGGTATCTTCTAGTTGGATATCCTCAAACTCCCCTGTGCATCTACTCTTCCTCCTCCTATAGGTTACAAAAGGGTCTCCTCCTATATTCATCTACATTTCATTTCTTAAGCCCACAGCTGGCCAAAAAGATAGCTCTGATACCACTGTAATATTCCACAAATCCTGATATTTTCTATTTCTAAGCAATTATGCTGATACAACTGGGCATGCAAACTGCCATGCAAAAATACCTATTTTATAGAAAAAATTAGGGTTAGGGTTTGTGGGATAGAATGAATACTTACCACTAATAAGCTGGCTAGACTGCTCCTGAGAGAGTATGCAAGCATCGAGAACTAGATTGAAGATGGACAGATATCTTCTGCTTCCGGTGAACCCCCAGCAGTAAGAACCCCAGTCAGAAAAGGGTGACGTTATCAGTGAAGGAGGTGTCCGATGATGCTGCCGATTTGTAGGACTAATAGCCTTCTTGTGCCGAAGAGAATGCCTGGTGCATGTGGAATTTATGAGATCTCTAGGCAGGATAGCGACTTGCTCCAGAGAGGCAGCTGCTCATGCCCCCTAGATCCCAAAATTGTTGATAACTGCTCCGGATGAGCACGGACGGACCTGATAATCACCGGGTACTGGAGTATGATGCTGATGATGAGAATAGTTCCTAAGTTTCAGAGTAAAGCTAAGATATGAAGGCCCAGTAGCTGATTAGGGCTGTCTGGCTGAAAACCCCCCCTTACGGTTGTACACGTGTCCCTGCAGCGATCTATACCATATACTGGATAACTTATGAATGAATGTAAGAGTAAATGGTGAACCTGTATGGCTTACCCTGAATGAGACTAGTACAGATGTTTCACTACTGAAATCCCATTAGTTGAAGACTCTGTCTCCAACCCCAACTGTTGTGTTGCACGCTGTGCTGTTATCCAAGAGCTCCCAAAATAATAATCATCAAAAGTGAAGTCTCCTTTCTCTTTATCCCTCTTTTCTAACTTTCAACTATGAAAACCCTAATCTTTGGCCTAATTAGGTCACTTTATCTTCTAATTTGAAGTTGACTTGCATGCATGCGGATGGATACTTAAAGAGTGCATGCATCATTAAATAATGCTTGGACAGCATGCACGGAGGTGGCATTTGGCTTCGTTGGCCCTTCTTGACCTAATGATGATGCCCTAGATCTTCTATGGATGGAATCAGTCCTTAGCTGATTCCCTAGCTATCGGTAACCACTTGAACCCACAGGAATCACATAGGTTAGCGGTTTTGGGCCTCAAGTCATAATCGGAAGAGGACATTACACCTTCTTACTGCTGAGGTCTGGTCCTACCATGTGGGGGAATTTCTATTATATGGTGGTGTACTTAGGGAATAGTGCTCAATAACCTCCTCAACAAATGGACAACTTTAATATATACCTGGACAATCCGACAATCCAATAAGAGTCATTGACTACACAGTATTGGCCTGGACGTTGATTCCCCATTGGACCACTAGTTGTTTTTGTCCAAACACACATGGAACTAAGATTCCCCATTGGACCACTAGTTGTTTTTGTCAAAACACACATGGAACTAAGTGCATGGGATCAGCAGATAGTGTCTATGGACAAGTTCAACGTCTCCATGCGAGCTCGTATATCAATGAGAAGTAGTACTTTCTATACAACTTTATTATGATTTTAATGGAGACTTCTTCAAACCGTGTACCATGACAACCATACTGTAAGGGTAAGTGTGGGAAGAGATTCATAGAATAAGATATTTTATGTTGGCTTATGTCGTGGACTACGAGGCACTCTTAACTCTTGGCTTTCACTCTCTATCCATATTATCTATCGGCTACTTTTGGATTTCCTCTTGGGATTGAGTGCATTGAAACCTGGAATAAACACTTGACATGGATTACTGGATCTAGTAAAACCTACCTGGCATCAACTCTTGGCATAAACACTCAGCATAAAATATTGGAGTCACCATATGAATTATTAAGATAATTTTATTTGGTGAAATTAATGCATGAATTTAATTTCTTAATATCAACCAACATAGATCCATCTTAACTCTTTTTCTATGAAGCCTTCATAGGACTCAAATCTATTGAGGTGCAAATTCTTCTAACTCTTGCTCTATGAAGCCTCCATAGGAATCAAATCTATCAAGGTGCAAATTCTTATAGTCTTAAAATTGAAAAAAATGTTTACACCTCAAGAAATTTAATGTATCTCTACATTTGATACAACTAGAATTAAAATAGATCTAAGCTTATATTATTTCATGGGAAAAACAATCATCAATTTAAATAAACAAAATAATAGGAATAGGATATTAAATCACGTGCTTAATACTATTTATTATTATTACTATTTAGTAAAAAGACTATCATTTAATAACGAAACTATTATTAAACCCATACAACTATTATTTAATAGATAAATAATTCTTAAACCTATAATTATGTAATTTTTATATAACTTTGATTATCAATAAAAAAACATATTACATGTTGGAAAAAAACCATTAGAAAAAATAATTTTAATATTTGTAAAACTCCCATATATCTTTTCTAATTGTAAACCAGCTGAGAAAGAAAAGAGCGAGGCCAAGGGTGTTTCTTGGTTTTGTGTATACACAGGGTTTCAGATTTTATTTATTTATGAAATCTAGAGTATAAGACTGCAAACCAACCAACCAAATCCGGGGTCAAGATATTCGGGTACACGTTAACCGCGGTGAGAGCCGTTAGTGAAGAGGGAACTCCTGGATATATTGGCCCTCATTTGATTTTGTTCGGAGGTGCCACTGCTCTGGAGCGCAATTCTGCGGCTATCGGACCAACATCCTCTAGTGGGAATGCTAATTGCCAGAAGTTATTAATGGGCAAGGTAAGCGATTCAGGGATAGCGATAAGCCACCTCATATTGAGGAAGCAAGCATCGAACCATTATTATGTGGAAATGTCTTGTTTGTCTTGGGCCATCACAACCTTGGTATTATTTCTAATTGCTAGAAGTTATTAAAATTCAAGGTAAGCGATTTAGGGATAGCGATAAGCCACCTCAGATTGGGGAAACAAGTATCGAACCGTTATTTCGTGTAAATGTCTTATCTATCTTGGGCTATCAGGGCCTTGGTATTATTGATGTACTTGCATGGGCATGATCCAATGTCTTTTGTAAATCTTTATATGCTAGTTGACCAATGATTGCGAATTTGGATGATTGCAACCATTGACTCTTAACTCCCTGTGTGTCAACACAGTTAGATAATCTATAAAGACATGACATATCACTGTATAATTTTACATTCAACATATATCTATACCACTAATGGCCTTATGAGTTTTATAATGAATATTAAATTTTTGAATAATATTGAAATGAAAGGATGCTATGGTTTCCTTTTACCACTTAAAGTAGACTAGTTAACAACTTTACCTTTACACAATAACTTGCTTTTGATTCCCCAGTGGGTGCTCGTGAAAAAAAATACTTTTGTAAAGAGCGTCTCTGTTAAGTTGAACAAAACGAAACTTTGTTTGCACTTTTACTGATGCGGTAAGTTTGTACTTTGATAGACAGTTCTTGACAGGGCCTTCATACTATATGCTTGCCATGAATGGGTGTAATTAATATATCAATGTACAATTAATTCTTATGGAATGTTTTCTCTTTTTGCGTATTGTAGCATGATGACATCAAGAGGGAAGGGAAAAATTTAATTCAGCCCAAAGTTGAGGTCATCAAAGAGCGATTTACACCTGTCAAAATGTGGGTATGTTAATATATAACATATTAAATTGCCTTTATAGTAAAGTAATGTAAGTTATTATTTGTGACCTCTGATGATTTCCTATTTGTTACTTATGTCATTTTCTAACATTGAATGAGTTTGTATATTGGAATCCATTACCATATGTGTTTCTTATGAAAATGTAAAGAATATCAATATGTATATTTATTATTTCCATAGCACTACTAAGCATGAAATGTTTGATATGACAATGTTGTTGTCAATATTTGACTGGCACTGGTGTTTTACATCCTTTTGTGAATCTTTTTTGATTGTGTTGTGTTCGGCTGGTTTGGGTAATCAATGATTGGAAAGCTAGACATTTGTTTTATTTTCTTGATACTTCAAAGAAAATCAAACATAGGATACATATTCAAGAGGAAGCATGAATTAGACAATCAAATTGTGCATTTTGAAAATCAGTTATGCAATTTTAGAATCCTGAGGAAATCGATTCCCCATTTTTATTCATGGTGTGAAATAATCAGATGCCTCTGGATCATTATGAAGAATAGTAGAGAGAAGAATCCCTAGCAGAGATGAAAGTGAAGGCCTTTCATTTCTTGACTCTTCCCTACGAGACTTGACCTGAATGACCTGAATATTGTGTTAGATCTTATGTCCTCAATATCGCTGATAAATTGCAGACTGCCAAAACAACAAAAAAAGGTTTGAAAAAAGTTATATTGATACCCATGGTTCTGAGAGCCCTGGTTAAATGCTCACCAAAAATGTATCTTGTTTTATAGTATGGATACATCTATGGAAATTCCTAGGAGTGGGGGTTCTCATCATGCAATCAAATCTTTTGGTTAAATTTTGATTCCCACTACAGCATGTCCTCTATCAATAAAGGTTTTGTATTTAGTACCGGTTATATTGTTCGAAACAATATGTCTAAGATGGCTTGGTTCATAATATCAAGGGTGCACTTAGATTTTTTTATATCAGTACTTCGTTGAAAGAGAAAAATGAATAAATTAGCACATAGCTACTTTTAGGATTTTGTGATCCTATAACAAATATTATAGGAACTTATTTTTAGGATTTTTCTCTATTCAACAACAAACCAAAGGCTTAGAAAATAGGTTTTTCGTGGCTTCAATGAACTAATTACTTTTGGTGCATGACCTAATGTATACTCTGTCTATCTTAATGTGCTTTCATCATGATTGTCAAGTGAGTGAGGCTTTGCAACCAAAGGTTCTAGTTTGGATAACATAAATTTTCTTCATGGAGATATCTCGATGATGTATTCCCCTTCGATACTCAAGGTTATCTGGTCTGATCTACAGTGCCTTGTGATACCCTGCATCCCTGCATCTACAATTGAATCTTCCATTGGTCATCTCATCCTAGTAGTTAGGGTTTTATTTTTTGCAAAGTATCTTATAATGTCCGATTGTCATCCTTTATTTTGCTGATGTGACTGCTTTTGTACTCGTTGGGAGTTTGGAACTTGTGTGGGAGGCCATTCCTTAGTTGGAAAAGAGTGATAGGATATTGACCCAAATACTTGGCTACTTAAGACAATTAAACATTTTCTGATATGATCTGTAGTGCCTTGTGATCCTTTGATACCCTGAATCCCATTTTTGGATAAATTTGCGCTGTAGTGCATGTACTTTCCTTTCTTCCTTCCCATCCTATAAAGAGTCAGGGTCTCAACTGGATTTACATTCTGAAGAGGTAGATTTACAAATTCTTAATCGGATTTTGAATCTTAGGGGCCTTTATTGAATTCAAAATTAGAATGAAGATGAAATTAATGCACTGTATTTTCCGTGTAGGTCATGTCCATATGGCATGGAGCATGGGAATGGGGAGCATGGCCACATCGATCAATGGGTTCTACAAGAGATGTACAAGATCATGGGAATGACCTTTGAGGTGATGATGAATAGGATTTCCTCTTATACCTTTAGATCGGAAATACCTTGCTGGAAAAGTGGAGACGCATGGACGACTTATGTATGTCAGAGCCCCCGCAACAGCATTAATGATTCTGTTACAGGGTGCTTATGGCTTGCCAAATGCAAGTGGTATCATAGTAGTATCCGTCACCCATCGCCAACGCTGAATAGATGATTTCATCACCCATCACCAACTTTCATGTTCTCAGTGTAAAATGCAAGGGAGTGGGAACGTGAAGAGAATTGGGGATTGTGTAAAACAATCGATGGAGATGAGAAAGACGTAGTATGTAATAGACCCCTATAATAAGTTAAAGCTGGCACATTAGTAAGTAAGCATCAACCATTTTACCTCCATTATGAATGACACATGAATTTAGGCATTACTTTATTGCGGCCCTGATTATAATCATTTGACGAGGTAACTCAGTTTTAAGCTGTGAGCAAGCCACTCGCTGGATATGCAATGAATTCGATGTCAATCCCTTTGCATTTTCCTGGGTGACCTACTATAATCGTCTAACAAATATCGGTTTGGGAATTAGGGTTTTGGAGGCTAGTGAATCCCTATATATTGTATTGGATAGAATCTAGGCTTAGACACTACAACCTTGGTGGCCTTTGGATGCCATTCGTTATACACCCTTAGTGGACGATGGTGGTCCAAAACAGTGTCAGTGACCAAGCCTGACTTGTATCCCCGATGACGTTCAAATGGCCTTCATTATACACCCTTAGTGGTTGGTGGTGGACCAACATAGTGTTAGTGGGCGCCCACTAACACCTTGGTGGCCCACCATCAACCACTAAGAGTGTTTAATGAACAACATTTGAAGGTCGTTGGGGATAGAAGTCAGGCTTAGCCACTGACACTATTGTGGCTCACAATCGCCCTATAATTGTGTATGGTGAATGGAATTTAAAGGGCATTGGGAATAGAATTTAGGCTCGGTCAACATCAATTTCGATGTAAATCATTTTCTATTGAAAGGTTTGAGGTCGGGGGAGACAATAGTGTTGTGTTTTTTGTGGTTGGGAGGTGATAGATCATCACTGTGGTTAAACGAGCTCCACACCTAGTTTGTTTTGATGCTCTGTCTTTCTTCTAGCGATCTTGGTTTTACTACTGGCAATTTCTAACATGGTATCAAAGCAGTTCTAGAAGCCATTGTCGATCGCTAGGTCTTGACATTTTGAGGCCTCCCCTCACCAATTCAGGAGAAAAAGTGACTTGGAAAATTCACCCTTGGGAAGGCACATCTGCTGATGAAGGAAAAATCCAGTTATGAGAAGTTTCCTTTTCGACCCAATTCCGCAGTTGCCATAGTTACTGTGGAAATTAGGGTTTCAAGTTTCATGTTGTTCAGTCCATAGTTTTGGCTCGATCTTATCTCCTCTCAACTCACCTTGATAAGACACATTAACCTTTGGATTCAATTTCACAAGATTCCAAACTTCATTTTTGACCTGGCTCCTACTAGGGGTTCTAGTTCAAATCTGCAAGAAAGATGATTGGAATGAAGGTTGAATATCATCTTGATGGAAACACAAACTTCATCTCTTGGAAGTCTAGAGTTCTTCTCATTTTGGAAGAAAATCATCTTTTGAAGCTTGTCAATGAGAAGGTTTCAAAACCAGAAGCTGAAGAAGACAAGTCTCATTGGAGGAGGAGTGATGCCAGAGCAAGAAGAATCTTGGTAGACTTAGTCAGGGATCATTTGGTTCCTCAAATCTCACAAAAGAAGAGAACTAGGAAGATGTTCAAAACCCTAAAGAGGCTATTTGAGCACAATATCATCAATGTGACTCTCACGTTGAGAAACGAACTATCAAATATGAAGATGTCCAAGTCGGAACCAATTGCCTCATACTTCATGAGGATCATAGAACTAATGGACAAGCTAAGGTCTAGTGGAGAACCCATTGATGATAAGGAGCTTATCATGACCACTCAAAATGGTCTTCCAACATCTTGGGAGTCATTCATTCAAACCATATGTGGTCGAACCAAGTTTCCCAAATTTGACAGGTTATGGGCAGATTGCACCCATGAAGAAACAAGGATTGTAGCAAGACAAAGAATTCATGGCACTCAATATGAGGTGAATCAAGCATTCATGGCCCATGCCAAGAAAGGAAAGGAAAAGTAAAGAAAGTTTCACAATCACAAGCACCAAGAAAGGAGATCAATTCCGTCTCCATATTAAAAGAAGAAGAAGAAGAAGGATCTCTCGCATATACAATGCTTCATCAACATATGGCCACTTTGCCAGAAATTGTAGAAGTTTAAACAAAAGGAAGTAGGAAGCCTCAACCACTGATGTTGATAAAGACACTCCTCACAAGAAGTGAAGGAATGATGATTGTTCGAAATTATTCTTCTAGTGCTCTCCATAATTAGGTGATGATATGAAGATGCACATTATGATGATCTTCCAACAAGAAAATGAAGACTAGAGTACTCTCATGATTCTTACAAGAAGGAATTGGGAGCCCACAATAGTGTCTGTGGCCACTGGGAGTAGAATTTAGGCTTGGTCAGCGTATCTCCAACATATGAGGGTTAACAAAAGCACTAAAGGGGATTGGGAAGGATAGGAAGTAAGGCTTACTGATTGGGAAGCTAAACAAATGAAAATTCATGCATGGGTAGGGAGAAATAAAAAGACACCAAAATAAAATAAAAGGGTAGGTACTCTTCCTCCATATTTTCCAAACTATAGCTTTAGCTAATCACTTTGGAAAATGGATCGCAAAAAAAACTGTTTAGGGCCTCGGAATGGCCCCGGAAGATCAAGACCCCCCAAAAAAGTAAGAACCACCAAATTCGAAAGATATACTCTAAGGCAGTGGAACAGGTGGGTGGCCACCGATATCCATCTAGTTCAAGCCTAAGTGACCTACAACGATTGTCTAGCAAATATTGGTTTGGGAATTAGGGTTTTGGAGGCTAGCAAATGCCTATATATTATATTGGATAGAATTTAGGCTTAGACACTACAACCCTAGTGGCCTTTGGATGCCATTCATTATACACTTTTAGTGGTTGATGGTGGGCCAGAACAGTCTCAGTGGCCAAGCCTGACTTGTATCCACGACGACATTCAAAATTCAAATGCTGTTCATTATACACCCTTACTGGTCGGTGGTGGACCACCAAGGTGTTAGTGGGGACACCAAAATAAAATAAAAGGGCAGGTACTCTTCCTCCCTATTTTCCAAACTATAGCTTTAGCTAATCACTTTGGAAAATGGATCACAAAAAAAACCGTTTAGGGCCTCAAAATGGCCCCCAAAGATCAAAACCCCCCAAAAAAGTAAGAACCACCAAATTGGAAAGATATACTCTAAGGCAGTGGAACAGGTGGGTGGCCACCGATATCCATCTAGTTCAAGCCTAAGTGACCTACAACGATTGTCTAGCAAATATTGGTTTGGGAATTAGGGTTTTGGAGGCTAGCGAATGCCTATATATTATATTGGATAGAATCTAGGCTTAGACACTACAACCTTGGTGGCCTTTGGATGCCATTCATTATACACCCTTAGTGGTTGATGGTGGGCCAGAACAGTGTTAGTGGCCAAGGCTGACTGTTATCTACAACGACATTCAAAATTCAAATGCCGTTCATTATACACCCTCAGTGGTCGGTGGTGGACCACCAGGGTGTTAGTGGGCACCCACTAACACCCTGGTGGTCCACCACCGACCACTAAGGGTGTATAATGAACAGCATTTGAATTTTGAATGTTGTCGTGATATAATTCAGGCTTGGCCACTGACACTGTTATGGCCCACCATCAACCATTTGAAGGTCGTAGGGGATAGAAGTCAGGCTTGGCCACTGACACTGTTGTGGCCCACAATCGACTTATAAGGGTGTATGACGAATGACTTTTAAAGGCCATTGGTAGTAGAATTTAGGCTCAGTCGACATACATTTGGATGTACATCGTTCTCTATTGAAAGGTCTAAGCTCAGGGGAGACAATAGTTTTGTATTGTCTATGGTTGGGAGGTGATAGATCATCACCGTGGTTAAACGGGCTCCACACCCAGTTTGTTTCTGTGCTCTGTCTTTCTTCTAGTGATCTCATTTTTACAACTGCCAATTTTTAACATGGTATTAATGTAGTTCTAGAAGCCATTGTCGAAAGCTATAGCTTGAAATTATTAGGCCTCCCTTCACCAATTCAAAAGAAAAAATGACTTGGAAACTTCACCCTAGGGAAGGCGCATCTGTTGATGAAGGAAAAATGTAGTTTTGAGAAGTTTCATTTTTTACCCAATCTCGTAGTTGTCTTAGTTACTGTGGAAATTAGGGTTTCAAGTTTCGTATTGTTCAGTCCATAGTTTTGGCTCGATCTTATCTCCTCTCAACTTTCCTTGATAAGGCACATTAACCTTTGGATTTAGTTTCACAAGATTCAAAACTTCATTTTTGACCTAGCTTGTACTAGGGTTTCTAGTTCAAATCTGCAGGCAAGATGATTGGAGTGAAGGTTGAAGATCATCTTGATGGAGCCACAAACTTCATCTCTTGTAAGTCTAGAGTTCTGATCTTGGAAGAAAATGATCTCTTAAAACATGTAAATGAGAAGGTTCCAAAACCAGAAGTTGAAGAAGACAAGTCTCATTGGAGGAAGAGTGATGCCAGAGCAAGAAGAATCTTGGTAGACTCAGTCAGGGATCATTTGGTTCCTCAAATCTTGCAAAAGAAGACAACTAGGAAGATGTTCAAAATTCCAAAGAGGCTATTTGAGCACAATATCATCAATGTGACTCTCACGTTGAGGAACCAACTATCAAATATGAAGATGTCCAAGTCGGGACCAATTGCCTCATACTTCATGAGGATCATAGAACTAATGGACAAGCTAAGGTCCATTGGAGAACCCATTGATGATAAGGAGCTTATCATGAGTACTCTAAATGGTCTTTAAATATTATGGGAGTCATTCATTCAAATGATAAGTGGTCGAACCAAGTTTCCCAAATCTGACAGGTTATGAGCAGATTGCACCCATGAAGAAACAAGTACTGTAGCAAGATAGAGACTTCATGTCACTAAAGCTTAGGAGAATCCAACATTCATGGCCCATGCCAAGAAATGCAAGGAAAAGAAAAGAAAGTTTCACAATCAAAGGCACCAAGAAAGGAGATAAAGTCCTTCTCCAGATTAAAAGAAGAAGAAGAAGAAGAATAAGGATCTCACGCATATAAAATGCTTCATCAACATATGGCCACTTTGCTAGGAATTGTAGAAGTTTAAACAAAAGGAAGCATAAAGCCTCAACCGCTGATGTTGATGAAGACACTCCTTACAAGAAGTCAAGGAATGATGATTGTTCAGAATTATTCTTCTAGTGCTCTCCATAATTAGGTGATGATATGAAGATCCACAATATGATGATCTTCCAGCAAGAAAATGAAGACTAGAGGACTCTCTTGATTCCTACAAGAAGGCAATGGGAGCCCACAATAGTGTCAATGGCCATTGGGAGTAGTGTTTAGGCTTGGTATACATATCTCCAACATATGAGGGTTAACAAAACCACTAAAGGGGATTGGGCAGGATGGGAAGTAAGGCTTACTGATTGCGAAGCTAAACAAGTGCAAAGTCTTACATGGGTAGAGAGAAATAAAAAGCCACCAAGATAAAAAAAGGAAAGTACTCTTTGGGAAATGGATCAAAAAAAAAATAGTTTAGGGCCTCAAAATGGGCCCAGAAGATCAAGACTTGGAAAAAAGTAAAAAACAACCATCTGGAAAGATGTACTCTAAGGAAGTGGAACAGGTGGGTGGCCACCAATACCCATCTCGATCAAGCCTGGGTGACCTACAACAATCGCCTAACAAATACCGGTTTGGAAATTAGGGTTTTCGAGGCTAGTGAATGCCTATATATTGTATTGGATAGAATCTAGGCTTAGACACTACAGCCCCCGTGGCCTTTGGATGCCATTCGTTATACACCCTTAGTGGTGTTGTAAAGGAAAGTATCCTCTAGCTAGGGTTTAAGAGGCCATCAATGTACTGGGGTTGAAAGAGAGATGCACAATGTTCAGCAAGTATATATAAACAAGATCAGAGATGAGAAAGGTCCACACCTAACTAACTGAAGGCTGGTCCAAGCTTTCTCTTCAATCCTCTTCTTGCTCCTCTCACTCCAAGAGACCTGCAAAACAAGTTATACCTTCCTCAAACCATCATGACCACATATAAAACAATGATAATCAAATAAACATGAAACTAATAATATGGATAACATCATCATATGATCATAAACAAAGATTCAATCACACATTGAATAATGATTTGGGAAGAAGAAGGACATCACATCTTTATTAATCTTGAAAACAAGTACAAGTATACCTTCTCTTCAAGTTTGGCACCTCACGAAACCTCGATCTAGTTCTGCTGCTTCTCTTCTCTAAAGAACTTAGCCTCCAAGCTCTGCAACACAAGGGGAAGACCTCCAAGGAAAAGGTATGGGAAAAGAGAGTCTCGATTACTCCAGGATAACAATGCATAAATTCAAGTCCCCATTCATGGACCTCCCTACCTCTATTTATATGCTTAAAGAAGAGATAGGGGCGAAGACAAAGTGGTTACAACTGAAGGAGTCAGTTGTATAACTACCCAAACTAATCCGAAAAGGCATGTTTTTATGTTTAAATGTTAAGAAACCTATTCGCAACTATGAAAGAGGAAAACCCATGAATGACTTGCGATTTTCAACAAGAGAAACCCGCAAATACAAACATTCGTGACTTGTAAAACATGAAACTCGCATATGATTCGCGACTATTCCTTAAGGAGAGTCGTGAATACACAAAAAACACATTTTAAGAGTATTTCTGGACATTTTCAGACTTTGTTGTCTTCTGGAAAGTTTTATCTAACTGAAATACCTTTCCAACGGTGTAGAAATGAGGTCAAATAGAGTTACAAAACTCAAGATATGGGTCCTTCAATATAGGTGTTTTTTCAGTGACTTTCAATGACTTTCATGAAGTGTCGTCATGGAAATGTCGACATGCGACAGACTCATGGGAAAGTGGTCACAGGAAGAGAAGTGTCATTTTGAGCTATAACAAGTGGTTGATGGTGGGCCATACTAGTGTCTAGAGGCCAAGCCTGACCTGTATCCCTGAACTCGTTCAAATGATGTTCATTATACACCCTTGGTGGTCGGTGGTGGACCACCACAGTGTTAGTGGGCGCCAACAAACACCTTGTTTTTCCACCACCGACCACTGAGGGTGTATAATGAATGACATTTGAAGGCCATCGAGAATGGAAGTGAGGCTTGGCCATTGACACTATTGTGTCCCACAATTGACCTATAATGGTGTATGACGAATGACATTTAAAGGCCATTGGGAATAGAATTTAGGCTCGGTCAACATCCATTTGGATGTACATTATTTTATTTTGAATGGTATGAATTCAAGGGAGACAATAGTGTTGTATTGTCTATGTTTGGGAGGTGATAGATCATCACCGCGGTTAAAATAACTCCACACCTAGTTTGTTTTTGTGCTCTGTCTTTCTTCTAGTGATCTTGGTTTTACAACTGTCAATTTCTAACATGGTATCAAAGTAGTTCTAGAAGCCATTATTGAAAGCTAGGGATTGAAATTCTGAGGGCTCCCCTCACCAATTCAAGAGAAAAAGTGAGTTGGAAACTTCTTCCTAGGGAAGGCGCATCTGTTGATAAAGGGAAAATCCAATTCTGAGAATTTTCATTTTTTACCCAATTCCGCAGTTTCCAGCTCTGAGAAGGCTCGATCTTACTCCTCTCAACTCGCCTTGATAAGGCACATTAACCTTTGGATTTAGTTTCACAAGATTCCAAATTTCATTTTTGACCTAGATCCTACTAGGTTTTCTAGTTCTAATCTGCAAGCAAGATGATTGGAACGAAGGTTGAAGATCATCTTGATGGAACCACAAACTTCATCTCTTGAAGCTTGTCAATGAGAAGGTTCTAGAACTAGAAGTTGAAGAAGACAAGTCTCATTGGAGGAAGAGTGATGCCAAAGCAAGAAGAATCTTGGTAGACTCAGTCAAAGATCATTTGGTTCTTCAAATATTGCAAAAGAAGACAACTAGGAAGATGTTCAAAACCCTAAAGAGGTTATTTGAGCACAATAGCATTAATGTGACTCTCACGTTGAGAAACCAACTATAAAATATGAATATGTCCAAGTTGAGACCAATTTCCTCATACTTCATGAGGATCATAGAACTAATGGACAAGCTAAGGCCCAGTGGAGAACCCATTGATGATAAGGAGATTATCATCACTACTCTAAATGGTCTTCCAACATCTTCAGAGTCATTCATTCAAACCATAAGTGGTTGAACCAAGTTGCCCAAATTTGACAGGTTATGGGCAGATTACACCCATGAAGAAACAAGGATTGTAGCAAGAGAGAGACTTCATGGTGTTCAACCTTAGAAGAATCAAGCATTCATGGCCCATGCCAAGAGAGGCAAGGAAAATAAAAGAAAGTTTCACAATCACAAGCACCAAGAAAGGATATCAAGTCCTTCTCTATATTAAAAGAAGAAGAAGAAGAAGGATCTCTCGCATATACAATGCTTCATCAACATATGGCCACTTTGCCAGAAATTGTAGAAGTTTAAACCAAAGGAAGAATGAAGCCTCAACTGCTGATGTTGATGAAGACACTCCTCACAATAACTCAAGGAACGATGATTGTTCGAAATTCTTCTTCTAGTGCTATCCATAATTAGGTGATGATATGCAGATCCACACTATGATGATCTTCCATCAAGAAAATGAAGACTAGACGACTCTCATGATTTCTACAAGAAGGTAGTGGGATCCCACAATAGTGTTAGTGGCCATTGGGAGTAGAGTTTAGGCTTGGTCAACATATCTCCAACATATGAGGGTTAACAAAAGTACTAAAGGGCATTGGGCAGGATGGAAAGTAAGGATTTCTGATAGGGAAGCTAAACTAGTGCAAATTCGTCCATGGGTAGGGAGAAATAAAAAGCCACCAAGAGATAAAAAAAGTCGGGTAATTTTACTCCCCATTTTCCAAAGTGTAGCTTTAACCAATCACTTTGGAAATGGATCTAAAAAAGAAATTGTTTAGGGCCTCAAAATGGCCCCGGTAGATCAAGACCCGAAAAAAAAGTAAAAATCCGCAAAACTGGAAAGATGTACTCTGAGGCAGTGGAACGGGTGGGTGGCCACCAATATCCATCTGGATCAAGCCTGGGTGACCTACATCATTCATCTAACAAATATCGGTTTGGGAATTAGGGTTTTGGAGGCTAGTGAATGCCTATATATTATATAGGATAGAATCTAGGCTTAGACACTACAACGTCAGTGGCCTTTGGATGTCATTCGTTATACACCCTTAGTAGTCGATGGTGGGCCAGAACAGGGTCAGTGGCCAAGCTAGACTTGTATCCCCAATGATGTTCAAATGCCAATCATTATACACCCTCAGTGGTTGGTGGTGGTCCATGGTCGATGGTGGGCCAGAACTGTAATATCCCAAATAATGATATTCTACTGATTCTAAGCAAAAGTCTTGAATAGCTGGGCATGAAAAATTGTCCTAAATTATAGCTGAATTTAGGGTTAGGGTTTGTAGGAAAGATTGTAACACTTACCACTGATAAGCTGGCTGAAAATACTCATGAGAGAATACACATGCAAGACAAGCTGAGCTGATGAAGAAATAACCTCTTTTTCCTTCGTAGTACCCCCAGCAGTCTGAATCAGCTAAGGTTGATGTTTTTGGTGGAGGGATGGTCTGTTTCAGCTGAAAGTTGGTCAGAGTGTAGGTGTTCCTGTACCAGAGAAAATGGTCAGAGCATGCAGGAGTTTTGACCTCTCCAGGTACCCTAGCGAATTGATTCACCTAACTGATGCTCACACCGCCACTCTTCTCTATTCTGCTGCTAGCTGCTCCAGGTGAGCAATCCTGTGGCTGATAATCACTCAAAGAAGTAGAGTGATCTTTTCGGTGAGGATGCATGCCACATGCGGAAGAAATATGGTGATTTCGGCTCCCGGTGAATACCCTAGGGTTTCCCAGCTAACCCCCCCCCCAGCTATATGGATGAACCTGCAAATAATCTTTTTGCATACACTGAAACACTAAATAAGGATGAATACGATAGATGCGGTGACAAACCTGAATGGTTTATCCTGAAGGAGACTAGGGCAGATATTGCACTGCCGAAACCTCATTAGCTGGAGACACTGTGCCGTGGCCGTACGCTATGCTACTACTCAGAGCTCCAAATCAATAATAATCATAAAGTAACCTTCTTTGGTCTCATTACCCTCTTAACTAGAATCTCATGAACTTTTAGGGTTTTCATGTCACTTTTAGGGTTTTCACTTTACTTTTTCCTGCATGCAATTCTATTTTAATGTTGACTTTTTAGCATAAAAAAACAGGGCTTCTTTCGTCTGACTGATGACTTGACGCTGAAGTAATGTCATGTAGTGCTCTAAGTATCAAATCCACTCAGTCAATTCCCTCTTATGCAGTAACCGCTCGAACCTATGGGAATTAAGTAGGTTATCAGGTGTTTGGTATGTTTAATTAGAGGGGGGACATTATAGTCCTCCTTGCTTGAAATTGTTTGTCCTCAAGCAACTGCAAACTAGGATGCTGCAATACCTGCTCTCCTTCCCATGTGGCATCCTCCATGGGTAATTCCTTCCATTTCACCAGATACTCTTGAATCACCCTGTTTTGGAGCTTCCTTTCTCGTACCTGTAGGATTTGCTCTGGAATTAGTACTAGTAGCCCTTCATCATCTAGAGGAGGTAATTCCATGGATGGAGCAATGTGTTGTCCTAATGTTTTCTTGAGACTAGACACATGGAATACATTGTGAATCTTGCTTTCTTTCGGCAGTTCTAGCTCATAAGCCACCTCCCCAACCTTCCGAATTACCTTGTAAGGACCATAGGAGCGACGTTTTAGTTTCTTTGCCCCTTTCTGTTTGAGGGAAGATTGCTTGTATGGTTGTAACCACAAATATACCGGATATCCTACCTTGAAGCTCCTCTCAACCCTGTGTCTGTCTACGTATAGTTTCTCTTGATTATGTGCGGCCTATAAGTTTTCTTTCAGGATTTTGAGAATATCCTGACTGTCTTATATCCAATCTTTGGCCTTGGGTGCTCTGCTGTCTCCAAAGGATAGATCTGTGAAGCTCAGCGCCTCATAGCCATACAATGCTTTAAAAGGTGTATGACGAATAGCATTTAAAGGCCATTGGGAGTAGAATTTAGGCTCAGTCAACATCCATTTGGATGTACATCGTTCTCTATTGAAAGGTTTGAGCTCGTGGGAGACAATAGTGTTCCATTGTCTATAGTTGGGCGGTGATAGATCATCACCGTAGTTAAACAAGCTCCACATCCAGTTTATTTTTTTACTCTTACTACCCATTTTCCAAAGTGTAGCTTTAGCTAATTGCTTTGGAAAATGGATCGAAAAAAAATTGCTTAGGGCCTCAAGATGGCCCCGGAAGATCAAGACCCCCAAAAAAGTAAAAAACCGCAAAACTGGAAAGATGTACTCTGAGGCAGTGGAATAGGTGGGTGGCCAGCGATATCCATATGGATCAAGCCTGGGTGACCTACAACCTCTAGCAAATATCGGTTTGGGAATTAGGGTTTTGGAGGCTAGTGAATGCCTATATATTGTATTGGATAGAATCTAGGCTTAGACACTACATCCTCAGTGGCCTTTGGATGCCATTCGTTATACACCCTTAGTGGTCGATGGTGGGCCATAATAGTGTTAGTGGCCAAGTCTAAGTTTTACCCCTGAAGATGGTCAAATGTCATTCATTATACATCCCTAGTGGTCTGTGGTGGTCCATGGTTGATGGTGGGCCAGAACAGTGTACATCGTTAACATCCAATGGGGTGTACATCGTTCTCTATTGAAAGGTCTGAGCTCGGGGGAGACAATTGTGTTGTATTGTCTATGGTTAGGAGGTGATAGATCATCATCATGGTTAAACAAGCTCCACACCTAGTTTATTTCTATGCACTATCTTTCTTCTGGTGATCTTGGTTTTCAACTGCCAATTTCTAACATGGTATCAAAGCAGTTCTAGAAGCCATTTTTGAAATCTATTGCTTGACATTCTGAGGCCTCCCCTCAACAATTTAAGAGAAAAAATGACTTGGAAACTTTTCCATAGGGAAGGCGCATCTGTTGATGAAGAAAAAATCTAGTTCTGAGAAGTTTCATTTTTGACCCAATTTTGCAGTTGTCGTAGTTACTGTGGAAATTAGGGTTTCAAGTTTCATGTTGTTTGGTCCATAGTTTTGGCTTGATCTTATCTTATCTCAACGTGCTTTTATAAGGAATATTAACCTTTGGATTCAGTTTCACAATATTCCAAACTTCATTTTTTACCTAGCTCCCACTAGGGTTTCTAGTTAAAATCTGCAGGGAAGATGATTGAAATGAAGGTTGAAAATCATTTTCATGGAGCCACAAACTTTAGCTCTTGGAATTCTATAGTTCATCTCATCTTGGAAGAAAATGATCTCTTAAAGCTTGTCAACGAGAAGGTTCCAGAACCAGATGCTAAAGAAGACAAGTCTCATTGGAGGAAGAGTGATGTCATAGCAAGAAGAATCTTGGTAGACTCAGTCAGGGATCGTTTGGTTCCTCAAATATCACAAAAGAAGATGAATAGGAAGATGTTCAAAACCCTAAAGAGTCTATCTGAGCATAATATCATCAATGTGACTCTCAAGTTGAGGAACCAACTATCAACTATGAAGATGTCCAAGTCGAGACCAATTGCCTCATACTGAATGAGGATCATAGAACTAACGGACACGCTAAGGTCCAGCGGAGAACCCATTGATGATAAGGATCTTATCATGACTACTCTAAATGGTTTTCCAACATCTTGGGAGTCATGCATTCAAACCATAAGTGGCCGAACCAAGTTGCCCAATTTTGTCAAGTTATGGGCAGATTGCACCCATGAAGAAACAAGGATTGCAGCAAGATAGAGACTTCATGGAACTCAACCTGAGAAGAATCAATCATTCATGGTCCATGCCAAGAAAGGAAAGGAAAAGTAAATAAAGTTTCACAATCACAAGCACCGAGAAAGGAGATCAAGTCCTTCTCCATACTAAAAGAAGAAGAAGAAGAAGGATCTCTCACATATACAATACTTCATCAACATATGGCCACTTAGCCAAAAATTGTAGAAGTTTAAACAAAAGTGTAATATCCCAAATCCTGATATTTTCTAATTCTATGCAAATATACTAAAACAGCCGGGCATGCAAACTGCCATGCAAAATTCCCTGTTTTATAGCAAAAATTAGGGTTAGGGTTTGTAGGATAGAATGAATAGTTACCACTGATAAGCTGGCTGGAATGCTCCTAAGAGAGTATGCATGCATCAAGAGCTAAATCAGAGATGACCTGGTATCTTCTACTTCCAGTGATACCCCAGAAGCACGAACCCCAAATCAGCTAAGGGTGACATTTTCAGTGAAGGAGGTGTCCGATGAAGCTGATGATTTGTAGGACTGATATCCTTCCCGTGCCGGAGAGAATGCCTAGCAGATGTGGAAATTTTGAGGTCTCTAGGCAGGCTAGAGAATTGTTCTAGAGGTGCAGCTACTCACGGCCCCCAATCCTGAAATGGATGATAAATGCTCAAGTTGATCACGATCGGATATGATAATCACCGGGTACTGGATGTAGAAATTCAGGCCTGCAGTAGATTAATTTCACTCACAGCAATTAACAATTGATCATGCAAAATTATCAACAATGGAGACTGAATATGGAGCTGTAACACAAAATTATATTAACTGAGTGTACAATAGCCAACCCTGTAATAACATAGGCTGCTGAATATATAGAATACATGAGCAAATCGAATGCATGAGGAAGCATCCAAATCTAGCATAAAGCAGGCTTACCCAAAATAGGCAAATCCCCCATAGGTGTAAAAAGCTGATCCCAAATCTATCAAGGACCCCACGAATTAGCAAGGGCGCATGGGCAAGCTAAAGAGTGGTCAAATGGTAGCTCATACATGCAAAAGCATGGAGGAATGAGTGGAGGAGGAAGAGGCAACAAAGCTGATTCACCTCACCTAGTCTTGCTTTCCTATGTGCCTTAAAACACTGAAAAAGCAGGGAATAAAGCAGAAAAAGCAGATGGGTGCCTAGGAGGCCAGGAATAAAGCTGATTTGATTCCTAAAGCTCTCAAGGGCGCTACATGAGTCAAATATG
>LPNX010437314.1:222517-250516 GCA_001517045.1 Pseudotsuga menziesii | reverse complement strand
TCTTCCAGGTTCGAGCTGTGAGTTTTGTGGCATAGAAGGTCGAAACAAAGACTGAATAATCAGGCCCTAGCTTCGATAGGATGGACAATACGAGCTGCTCATCTTTATTTTCAATACCACACTGCTTCAGCTGCAAAACTAGTGCTTTGAACTTGGAGAAATATAGCTGCAGTGATTCAAAATTACTGGGACTCAGGGAAATCAATTCATTTTTGATTTGTTGTCCCCTCATCTCATCTGTCTTTCCGAAGAGTTCAGAAAGTTTCTCCCATACTTGATCCGGTGAAGTCAATCCATCGAGATGGAAAAGGAGGTCTCGGGAAATACTGAGACATAGGAGGCCATAGGCCTCATCTCTCCGATTGTGCCATTTGATCTTCTCTGCAGCTGCATTGGGCTCTGCTTCTGTTGCCATAGTCACCCTGTAGAGGCCTTTCACTCTCAACAAGATCTCCATCTCTGCTTTCCATTCAAAATAGTTGAAGGGAGTGAGGATAGTTTTCTGTGAATCCATAGCTTTAGAAAATCTGTCCCGGCTGCGGTAGAAGGCTCCCAGTCTTGATGTCGAACCTGCAAAACAATTTTTGGAGGAGAGTAACAACCTACAAAGCTTTGATACCATGTATAAATTCAGGCCTACAGTAGATTAATTTCACTCACAGCAATTAACAATTGATCATGCAAAATTATCAACAATGGAGACTGAATATGGAGCTGTAACACAAAATTATATTAACTGAGTGTACAATAGCCAACCCTATAATAACATAGGCTGCTGAATATATAGAATACATGAGCAAATCGAATGCATGAGGAAGCATCCAAATCTAGCATAGAGCAGGCTTACCCAAAATAGGCAAATCCCCCATAGGTGTAAAAAGCTGATCCCAAATCTATCAAGGACCCCACGAATTAGCAAGGGTGCATGGGCAAGCTAAAGAGTGGTCAAATGGCAGCTCATACATGCAAAATCATGGAGGAATGAGTGGAGGAGGAAGAGGCAACAAAGCTGATTCACCTCACCTAGTCTTGCTTTCCTATGTGCCTTAAAACACTGAAAAAGCAGGGAATAAAGCAGAAAAAGTAGATGGGCACCTAGGAGGCTAGGAATAAAGTAGATTTGATTCTTAAAGCTCTCAAGGGTGCTACATGAGTCAAAGATGGCAAGTTTGACCTCTATGGATAGGCAATTAGCAACTTGCACATGGTGGGACTCATGGACTAGGCAAATAAGACAAAATAAATGAAATAATGTCTAAGTGGGTAAATAATATGGGTTGATTATTCTAACACTGGAGTATGATACCGATGATGAGAATGGTGCCTGGGTTTCGAAGGTAAACTGAGATCTGAAGACCCAACGAATGATTTGGATTTTTCAGCTAAAAACCCCGTACAGCTGCACACGTGCCCTTGCAACAATCTCTGTTGTATACTGGATAAATATGAATAAATTGAAGAGTGAATGGAGAAACTGTATAGCTTACCCTGGATGAGACTAGGGCAGATATTTCACTGCTGAAAACCCGCTACTTGAAGATGCCATCTCCAACCCCAACTACTGTGCTACATGTCATGCTACTACTCAAGAGCTCCAAAATAAATAATCACCAAAAGTAAGTCTTCTTTCACTTTAACTTCCTTTTATAACTTTCAACTGCGAAAACCCTAACTTTTGACCTAATCAGGTCATTTTAATTTTTAATTTGTGGTTGACTTGCATGCATGCACATGGAGACTTAAATGGGTGCATGCATCATTAAATAATTCTTATATGGCATGCATGACAGTGGCCTTTTGCCTCGGTGGCCCTTTTTGACCTAATGGTGATAACATATTGATGCCCTAGATTTTCTATAGATGGCATCAGTCTTTAGATGATTCCCTAACTGTCAGTAACCACTCAAACCCATAGGAATCACATAGGTTAGCAGTGTTGGTCCTTAGTTCCTAATCAGATGAGGACATTACAAAAAGGAAGCACAAAGCCACAACCGCTGATAATGGTGAAGACACTCCTCACAAGAAGTCGAGGAAGTGGGAGCCCACAATAGTGCCAATCGCCATTGGGAGTAGAGTTTAGGCTTGGTCAACATATCTCCAACATATGAGGGTTAACAAAAGCACTAAAGGGGATTGGGCAGGATGGGAAGTAAGGCTTACTGATTGGGAAGCTAAAAAAGTGCAATGTCATGCATAGGTAGGGCGTAATAAAGAGCCACCAAGAGAAAAAAGAAAACGCAGGTAATCTTACTCCCCATTTTCCAAAGTGCAGCTTTAGCTAATCACTTTGGAAAATTAATCGCAAAAAAAAAATGTTTAGGGCCTCAAAATGGTCCCAGAAGATCAAGACCCCCAAAAAAAGTAAAAAATTTCCAAATTGGAAAGATGCACTCTGAGGCAGTGGAACAGGTGGGTGGCCACCGATATACATCTAGATCAAGCCTGGGTGACCTACAACAATCATCTAGAAAATATCGATTTGGGAATTAGGGTGTATGACGAATGGAATTTAAAGGCCATTGGGAGTAGAATTTAGGCTCGGTCAACATCCATTTGGATGTACATCGTTCTCTATTGAAAGTTTTGAGCTCGGGGGAAACAATAGTGTTGTATTGTCTATGGTTGGGAGGTGATAAATTATCACCGTGGTTAAATGAGCTCCACACTCAGTTTGTTTATGTGCTCTATCTTTCTTCTAGAGATCTTGGTTTTACAACTGCCAATTTATAGCATGGTATGAAAGCAGTTCTAGAAGCCATTGTCAAAAGCTAAGGCTTGACATACTCAGGCCTCCCCTCACCAATCTAGAAGAAATATTGTCTTGGAAATTTCACCCAAGGAAAGACGTCTCTACTGATGAAGAGAAATCTAGTTCTCAGAAGTTTCATTTTTGACTCAATTTCGGTCCATAGTTTTGGCTCGATCTTATCTCCTCTCAAATCACATTGATAAGGCAGATTAACCTTTGGATTCAATTTCACAAGATTCCAAACTTCATTTTTGACCTAGATCCTACTAGGGTTTATAGTTCAAATCTGCAGGCAAGCTGTTTGGAATGAAGGATGAAGATCATCTTGATTGAGCCACAAACTTCATCTCTTGGAAGTCTAGAGTTCTGATCTTGGAAGAAAATGTTCTCTTAAATATTTTCAATGAGAAGGTCCCAGAACCAGATGTTGAAGAAGACAAGTCTCATTGGAGGAAGAGTGATGCCAAAGCAAGAAAAATATTCGTAGACTCAATCAGGAATAAATTGGTTCCTCAAATATCGCAAAAGAAGACGACTAGGAAGACGTTCAAAACCCTAAAGGAATGATGATTGTTAATGGCCAAGCCTGACTTGTATGGGTGACGACATTCAAATGTCATTGATCATACACCCTTATTTGTTGGTGGTGGACAACCACAGTGTTAGTGGGCTCCCACTAACACCTTGGTGGTCCACCACCAACAACTAAGGATGTATAATGGAAGGCATTTTAAGGCCGTCGGGGATAGAAGTCAAGCTTGGCCACTGACATGATTGTGGCCCACAATCGACGTATAAGGGTGTAGGATGAATGGAATTTAAAGGCCACTGAGAGCAGAATTTAGGCTCGGTCAACATCCATTTGAATGTATATCATTCTCTATTGAAAGGTTTGAGCTCAGGGAAGACAATAGTGTTGTATTGTCCATGGTTGGGAGGTGATAGATCATCACAGTGGTTAAACGAGCTACACACCCAGTTTGTTTATGTGCTTAGTCTTTCTTCTAGTGATCTTGGTTTTACAACTGCCAATATCTAACATGGTATCAAAGCTGTTCTAGAAGCCATTATCGAAAGCTAGGGCTTGACATTCAAATCTGCAGGCAAGATGATTGGAATGAAGGATGAAGATCATCTTGACGGAACCACAAAATTCATCTCTTGGAAGTATAGAGTTCTCATCTTGGAAGAAAATGATCTCTTAAAGCTTGTCAATGAGAAGGTTCCAAAACCAGATGCTGCAGAAGACAAGTCTCATTGGAGGAAGAGTGATGCTAGATCAAGAAGAATATTGGTAGACTCAGTCACGGATCATTTGGTTCCTCAAATCTCACAAAAGAGGATGACTAGGAATATTTTCAAAACCGTAAATGAATGATGATTGTTAATGGCGAAGCCTTACTTGTATGGGTGACTATTTTCAAATGTCGTTCATTATACACCCTTAGTGGTCGGTGGTGGACAACCATAGTGTTAGTGGGAACCCACTAACACCTTGGTGGTCCACCACTGACCACTGAGGATGTATAATGGAAGGAATTGTAAGGCCGTCAAGGATAGGAGTCAATTTTGGCCACTAACACTATTGTGTCCCACATTCGACCTACAAGGTGTACGACGAATTGCATTTAAAGGCCACTTGGAGCAGAATTTAGGCTCGGTCAACATCCATTTTGATGTACATCCTTCTCTATTGAAAGGTCTGAGCTCGGGGGAGACAATTGTGTTGTATTGTCTATGGTTGGGAGGTGATAGATCATCACCATGGGTAAACTAGCTCCACACCCAGTTTGTTTATGTGCTTCTGTCTTTCTTCTAGGGATCTTGGTTTTACAACTGGCAATTTCTAACATGGTATCAAAGTAGTTCTTGAAGGCTTTGTCAAAAGCTAGGGCTTGACATTCTGAGGCCTCCATCCACCAATCCAGGATAAAAAGTGACATCGAAACTTTGTCCAAGGGAAGGCACATCTATTGATGAAAGAAAAATCCAGTTCTGAGAAGCTTCATTTTTTACCCAATTTCGGTGTGTAGTTCTGGCTTGATCTTATCTCCTCTCAACTCGCCTTGATAAGGCACATTAACCTTTGGATTCAGTTTCACAAGATTCCAAATTTCATTTTTGACCTAGCTCCTACTAGGGTTTCTAGTTCAAATCTGCAGGCAAGATGATTGGAATGAAGGTTGAAGAGCATCTTGATGGAGTCACAAACTTAATCTCTTGGAAGTCTAGAGTTCTCATCTTGGAAGAAAATGATCTGTTAAAGCTTTTCAATGGGAATGTTCTAGAACCAGACGCTGAAGAAGACAAGTCTCATTGGAGGAAGAGTGATTCTAGAGCAAGAAGAATCTTGGTACACTCAGTTAGGGATCATTTTCCTCAAATCTCACAAACGAAGACGACTAGGAAGATGTTCAAAATCGCAAAGGAATGAAGATTGTTAATGGCCAAGCCTCACTTGTATGGGAAATGGTGTTCAAATGCCATTCATTATACACCCTTAGTGGTCGGTGGTGGACCACCACAATGTTAGTGGGCGCCCACCAACACCTTGGTGGTCCACCACTGAACACTGAGGGTGTATAATTGAAGGCATTTTAAGGCCGTCGGGGATAGAAGTTAGGCTTGGCCACTGACACTATTGTGGCCCACAATCGACCTACAAGGGTGTATGATGAATGGAATTTAAAGGCCATGGGGAGTAGAATTTAGGCTCGGTCAACATCCATTTCGATATACATCGTTCTCTATTGATAGGTCTGAGCTCGGGAGAGACAATAGTGTTTTATTATCTATGGTTACGGGGTGATAGATCATCACCGTGGTTAAACGAGCTCCACACCCAGTTTGTTTATGTGCTCTGCGTTTTTTCTAGTGGTCTTGGTTTTACAACTACCAATTTCTAACATGGTATCAAAGTAGTTCTAGAAGCCATTGTCGAAATCTAGGGCTTGACATTCTGAGGCCTCCCCTCACCAATCTAGGAGAAAAAGTGACTTAGAAACTTTGACCTCCCCTCATTAATCTAGGAGAAAAAGTGACTTGGAAACTTCGCCCAAGGGAAGGTGCATCTATTGATGAAGGAAAAATCTAGTTCTGAGAAGTTTCATTTTTTACCCAATTTTGGTCCATAGTTTTGGCTCAATCTTAACTCCTCTCAACTTGCCTTGATAAGACACATTAACCATTGAATTCAGTTTCACAAGATTCCAAACTTCATTTTTGACCTAGCTCCTACTAGGATTTCTAGTTCAATTTTACAGGTAAGATGTTTGGAATGAGATCATCTTGATGGAGCCACAAACTTCATCTCTTGGAAGTCTAGAGTTCTGATCTCTTGCAATATCTCAAATATTGATATTTTCTATTTCTATGCAAAGTTATTGAAATAGTCGGGCATGCAAAATGCCATGCATAATTCCCCTATTTTATAGCTAAAATTAGGGTTAGGGTTTGCAGGATATAATGAACACTTACCACTGATAAGACGACTGAATATGCTCAATAGAAAATAGGCATGCAAGATGTACTGATTTGATGAAGAAATGAGCTCATTTTTCGTCGTAAAACCTTGGTAGTCTGAATCAGCTAAGTGTGACATTTTTTACTTAAGGGATGGTCAGTGTCTACTGAAAATAGGTTGAAGGGTAGGTGTGTCCATGCCAGAGAGGATGGCTAGAGCATGCAAGAGTTTTGACCTATCCAGATGCCATAGCGAATTGATCTACCAGTCTGCTACTCACGCCCCCACACCTCTGTAATCTATTGCTAGCTGCCCTAGGTGCACAATCTGATGGCTGATAATCACTCAAGGTAGTAGATTGATCCTATTAGTGAGGATGCAGGCCACATGCGGAAGAAATATGATGATCTAGAGTCCTGGTGAATAACTTGGGTTTTCCAGCTAAATGCCCCCAACTGTATGGATATACATGCAAATAATCTTTTAGCATATACTGAAACAATGGATAATGATGAATGAAAAAGATACAGTGATAAGCTTGGATGGTTTATCTTGAAGGAGAATAGGGCATATATCTCACTGTCGAAACCCTGTTAGTTGAAGACGCCGTCTCCAGCCCCAACTGCTGTGGCCGCATGCTATGCTGCTACTCAAGAGCTCCAAAATCAATAATCATCAAAATTAAAGTCTCCATTCACTTTATCTTTCTTTTATAACTTTCGACTGTGAAAACCCTAACTTTTGACCTAATTAGGTCACTTTAACTTCTAATTTGCAGTTGATTTGCATGCATGCGCATGGAGACTTAATTGGGTGCGTGAATCATTAAATAATGCTTAGATGTCATGCATGTCAAAGGCCCTCTTTGACCCAATGGTGATATAATATTGATTCCCTAGATTTTCTGTAGATGGCATCAGTCTTTAGTTGATTCCCTAACTGTCAGTACCCGCTCGAATCAATGGGCATAAGATAGGTTAACGGGTGTTCTCAGGGTGGTTTAGTTGGAAGGGGACATTACACTTCTACTAAGGTTTCTAGTTCAAATTTGCAGGAAAGATGATTGGAATGAAGGTTGAAGATCATATTGTTGGAGCCACAAACTTCATCTCTTGGAAGTCTTGAGTTCTCTGTAATGTCCTCTTCCAATTAGGCCTTGAGGCCCAAAACCACTAACCTATGTGATTCATGTGGGTTCAAGCAGTTACTGGCAGCTAGGGAATCAGCTAAGGACTTATGCCATCCATAGAGGATCTAGGGCATCATCATTAGGTCAAGAAGGGCCACCAAGGGCAAAGGCCACCTTCGTGCATGCCATCCAAGCATTATTTAATGATGCATGCACTCATTAAGTCTCCATCCGCATGCATGCAAGTCAACTGCAAATTAGAAGATAAAGTGACCTAATTAGGTCAAACATTAGGGTTTTCATAGTTGAAAGTTATTAAAGGAGGATAAAGAGAAAGGAGACTTCACTTTTTTGATGATTATTATTTTGGAAGCTCTTGGATAGCAGCACAGCGTGCCGCACAGTAGTTGGGGTTAGAGACGGAGTCTTCAGCTAACGGGATTTTGGTAGTGAAACATCTGTCCTAGTCTCATTCAGGGTAAGACATACAGGTTCACCATTTTCTCTTACATTCATTCATAAGTTATCCAGTATATGGTATAGATTGTTGCAAGGACACGTGTGCAGCCGTAAGGGGGGTTTTTCAGCCAGAAATCTCTAATCAGTTGCTCGGCCTTCAAATCTCATATTTACTCCGAAACTCAGGCACCATTCTCATAATCAGCATTATACTCCGGTACCTGGTGATTATCAGATCCGTTTGTGTTCATCTGGAGCAGTTACCAAATATTTCGGGGTCAAGGGGGCGTGAGCAGCTGCCTCTCTAGAGAAAGTTGATATCCTGCCTAGAGACCTCAGAAACTCTGCATGTACCAGGCATTCTCTTCGGAACAGAAAGACTATTAGTCTTGCAAATCAACAGCGTCATCGGACACCTCCTTCACTGAAAATGTAACCCCTTTTCTAACTTGGGTTCTTGCTGCTGGGGTTTCACCGGAAGCAGAAGATATCTGTCCATATCCGATTCAGTTCTTGATGCTTGCATACTGTCTCAGGAGCAGTCTAGCCGGCTTATTAGTGGTAAGTGTTCATTCTATCTCACAAACCCTAACCCTAATTTTTGCTATAAAATAGGGATTTTTGCATGGCAGTTTGGATGCCCAGTTGTATCAGAATATTTGCTTAGAAATAGAAAATATCCGGACTTGGGATATTACAGTGGTATCAGAGCTATCTTCTTGGCTAGCTATGGGCTTAAGAAATGAAACTTAGATGAATACAAAAGGAGACCCTTTTGTAACCTATAGGAGGAGGAAGAGTAGATACACGGGGGAGTTTGAGGATATCCAACTAGAAGATACCAATTCAGATATGGAACAAACAGGTATACACTTAGATAGGGGAAAAAGAATGGGAGAAGAGGAGGATCGGATGGAGTTTTGTAGCTTAGTCTCTGCATTGCAAGACTTAGCCAAAGGACAAAAAGATGTACTCAATGCAATCAACAGATTATCAATGAAACCGGAAACAGGTATCAACAGTACACCTCCCTCACCGGTAGATCGGGGATCTACAAGCAGCAGTGGAAAGATAGCGTACACTAACATTCAGAATACTTCGCACATATACAGCAGACCTTCTGTCAGGCCTACCATGCCTCACTTCTTGGCAAATACAGTAGGGGGCCCGGTCATGCAGGTAGAACCTAGTGAGCGTTTTGGGGCTTATTTACAGGAGTATAGAGACTTAGGGGATGATTTTCATGCTGCCATGTCTTTTTTAGATTTCTGCAACATGAAGAGTAGGAACAGACCCAGGAATTTCAACAAGGGTTTCAATCACAACTATGAGTTGCAGAAGACCTTCCACAGGTTGACCATCCTGAACTTTGATGGGACTCACAAGGGATCAGCGAGGATATGGGTTCAAAAGTTGGATACCTATTTCCAACTCAACCCCATGACAGAGACAGATGCCATTAAATTGGCTACACCTCACCTGGATGGAGAAGCTCATGAGTGGTGGTACCATGGATTGGTGACATTGGGTCACAACACCATACATTCCTACAGTGAGTTCACTCAGAAGCTCATAGAGAGGTTTGATAGGAAAGATCCAGAGATACATTTAAGGGAGTTGGCTCAACTCAAACAGACTGGTAGTGCAGAAGCTTTCATTTTAGAATTTCAGAGGATAGCCGTTATGGTAACAGGTGTGTTAGAGAGCAGATTGACTATGTTATTCACTGAGGCCCTCACAGAACCACTACGGGGATGGGTGAAATCCTACAAACCCCTCACTCTGTAGGATTCCATTAACAGAGCAAGAGATCTTTAGGATTCAGTCCCCAAAAACAAATTCCCACTGAAAACCAATTTTCCTGTTAGGGACAAGGACATGAAACCTTTCTAGCAGGATGTGCCCAAGAAAACCTGGTTAGACGAGGACACTAGGAAATATTTGAGAAGGAAGAAACTATGCTTCACCTGTCAGGAACCATGGGTACCAGGACACAGGTGTGCAGGGAAGGAGAAGGCTCACTACATTGAGGTATTTTCAAACAGTGATGAGGACGACTATGAGCAGGAAGCCATAGAAGAACTATGGGCAGCTAAGTAGGAATCACACAAGGGTGATACACCAGAGGGATTCATTGCTACATTATCTGGAGTACTAAGATTCCATGCTCTCAGGGTCAGGGGAGTAGTATAGGGTCACAGAGTAGGAGTATTGATTGATGGGGGATCCACCCACAATTTCATTGACTCCGCTTGGGTAGCCAAGAGATGTATTCAAACTGAGATGTTCGAAGGATTCACTATAGCAGTAGCCAGGAACTCTATCATGGAGTGCAACTACTGGATCCCAAAGTTGAATGTTGCCTTAGGTAACTATCAGATGATAGACTCTTTCTATGTAGTGGATGTAGCGGATTCTCATGTGGTATTGGGTGTTCAGTGGCTTTATTCTATAGGGTAATACACTACAGACTACAGGGCAATGGAAATGGAATTCCAGGGGCCATACAACAAACGGCTAGTTTTGAGGGGCATGAACACTTATCCCCCAAAACTAGTCTTGTCACAGAGAATGGAGGCGGTACTCTGACAGGATTATATAGAATGGGCTGCAGAATGTTTGGTCATGTTCAGGAAACCCCCAGAGACTAGCACACAACACCCAAGTGACATTCAAACCTTGCTACAAAAAAATGAAAAGGTTTTTCGGGACCTTCCATTAGGTAGACCACCAGACCGAGGTTTTGAACACATCATCGAGCTAGAGGAGGGGACACAACCATTCATCACCACTCCTTACAGGCATCCCAAAAGATACAAGGATGAGATTGAGAAAACAATCAAAGAATTACTGGAGCTTGGATATATTCGGCTTAGTTCTAGCCCCTTCGCATCCTCAGTAGTACTGGTCAAAAAGAAGGATGGTACACTACGAATGTGCATCGATTATCGAGCACTCAACAAAAATACCATTAAGAACAGGTATCTCATTCATAGAATTGACAAACTCATGGATGAGCTTTGGGGAGCTCAATACTTCTCCAAGATCGATCTTCGCTTGGGATACCATCAGATCAGGGTAAGGGACCAGGACATCTCCAAAATAGATTTTCCCTATCACTATGGTCACTATGAGTTTTTGGTCATGCCCTTTGGACTTACCAATGCTCCAGCCACTTTTCAGTCATGCATGAACCACACCTTTAGAGCACAAGTACGTAAGTTTTTGCTCGTATTCTTTGATGACATCCTGATTTACAACAAAACATGGGAAGAGCATCTGAAACACCTGGAAAAAGCATTGAGTATTTTAGAAGAACATTCGCTTTATGTGAAAATGTCGAAGTGTGAGTTTGGTATGAAGAAAATGTTGTATTTAGGACACATAATCAATGCAGAAGGAGTACATGTTGATATGGAGAAAATCTATGCTATCAGAGATTGGCCCGTGCCAAAATAGTGACAAAATTGAGAGGTTTCTTAGGTCTGTGCACTTATTACCAACGATACGTTAAGGGATTCTCCCAATTTGCAGCACCCCTCACAGATCTCACCAAGAAGGGAGCGTTCACTTGGACAGACTTAGCACAGAAAACTTTCGAGGAGATGAAGGTTATTATGAGTTCTTGTCCAATTCTAGCATTACCAGACTTCTCACAACCCTTTGTAGTAGAATGTGATGCCTCAGGGGAAGGGTTAGGAGCAGTATTGATGCAAAATCATCACCCTATTGCATTTGAGATCCATAAACTAAAGAAATATGAGCTCCATTACTCCATATATGACAAAGAGATGCTAGCCATCTTGCATGCTCTCACAAAATTTAGACAGTACCTGGTGGGCAGTAAGTTCAAAATCAAAACCGATCATAACAGCCTCAAGTATTTCCTGGAGCAGAAGGAACTGAATGAGCGACAACAGAAATGGGTCAGCAAAGTACAAGCCTATGATTTCGAGATAGGGTATGTAAAAGGTAAGAATAATGTAGTAGCTGATGCATTATCCAGGCATCCCGCCCCATTATCTCTCAGTAGTATATCCACAGATTGGAGGGCACTTCTCTTAGTAGAATACTCCAAAAATAAATTCGCTTGCGAATTATTGGACGGGCAAATTCAGGATGACAGGTACAGGATTGTTGATGACATCATCTATTACAAAAACAGTATATACCTCGTTCCAGAATCCACATTGAGGAAAAAGATCATTTAGGCAGCCCATGATTCTCCTTTATTAGGGAATCAAGGTTTCTTAAAGACCTACAGGTAGATCAGAGAGAGGTTCTCATGGAAGGGCCTCAAGGGGGAAATTATGCAGCATGTCCGGGAATGTAGCATCTATCAGTAGAACAAGATTGAGAACACCCATCCAGCAGGGTTACTCCAGCCACTACCGATTCCAGAACAAAAGTGGGAAAGCATCTCCATGGACTTTATTTTAGGATTTCCCAAGGTCCAAGGGTGAGATTGTTTATATGTAGTAGTTGACATACTGACCATGTTTGCACATTTCTTCTCGATATCATCAGACTACTCAGCAGCTCAAGTAGCTGAGTCATTCTTCAGGGAGATCTTCAGGTTACATGGGTTACCTAAGACCATTGTCAGTGATCAGGATAGCAGATTCACGGGTACCTTCTGGCAGGAACTGTTCAGATTGGTGGGGATCGAACTAGCTAATAGTACAAGTTATCATCCCCAGAGTGACGGGAAAACAAAAATAGTCAACAAGTGGATCGAAGGATATTTAAGGAACTATGTAGCAGGGTAGCAGCGAACTTGGATCAAATGGCTACACCTAGGGGAGTATTGCTACAATACTACCTATTACATGTCTATTAGGATGACTCTTTTTAAGGCATTATATGGTTACGAGGCCTTGGACTATGCATATTTGGAATTTGGAGATAGTAGGGCTCCTAAGGCTAAGGATTGGATATAGGATAGTCAGGACATTATAAAAATATTGAAGGAGAATTTACAAACAGCCCAGAATCAACAGAAGTTGTATGCCAACAAACATAGTATTGAGCGGAGCTTTGAGGTAGGGGATCAGTATACTTAAGGCTCCATCCTTACAGACAGTCCTCACTTAAGAAGAAAGGAGCAGAGAAGTTAAAACCCCGCTTCTATGGACCATACAGAATAATCAAGAAGGTGGGAGAGGTGGCATATGAACTAGAACTTCCATAGGAAAGAAAAATTCACAATGTGTTCCATGTATCTAATATGAAGAAGACCCTTGGGAAACACATTGCTCCATATACCAAATTGCCTCCTTTAGATGATGAAGGATTGCTGATACTAATTCCCGAATGGATCATACAGACTAGAGAAAGGAAGCTCAGGAACAGGGTAATCAGAGAATACTTGGTTCAATGGAAAGAACTACCACCAGAGGATGCCACCTGGGAAGGTGAATAGGTATTGCAGCATCACAGTTTGAAGTTGCTTGAGGACAAACAATCTCAAGTAGGGAGGACTGTAGTGTCCTATTCCGATTAGTCCTTGAGGCCCAAAACCACTGACCTATGTGATTCCTGTGGGTTCGAGCGGTTACTAACAACTAGGGAATCAGCTAAGGACTGATGCCATCCATAGAAGATCTAGGGCATAATCATTAGGTCAAGAAGGGCCACCAGGGCCAAAGGCCACCTTCGTGCATGTCATCCAAGCATTATTTAATGATGCATGCACTCATTAAGTCTCCATCCACATGCATGCAAGTCAACTGCAAATTAGAAGATAAAGTGACCTAATTAGGTCAAAGATTAGGGTTTTCGTAGTTGAAAGTTATAAAAGGAGGATAAAGAGAAAGGAGACTTCACTTTTTTGATGATTATTATTTTGGAAGCTCTTGGATAGCAGCACAGTGTGCCACACATCAGTTGGGGTTGGAGATGGAGTCTTCAGCTAACGGGATTTCGGCAGTGAAAAATCTATCCTAGTCTCATTCAGGGTAAGCCATACAGGTTCACCATTTTCTCTTACATTCATTCATAAGTTATCTAGTATATGGTATAGATCGTTGCAGGGACATGTGTGTAGCCGTAAGGGGGGTTTCTCAGCCAGAAATCCCTAATCAGTTGCTAGGCCTTCAGATCTCATCTTTACTCTGAAACTCAGGCACCATTCTCATCATCAGCATCATACTCTGGTACCCGATGATTATCAGATCCGTCCGTGTTCATCCGGAGCAGTTACCAGCTATTTCGGGCTCAAGGGGGCGTGAGCAGCTGCCTCTCTGGAGCAATTCGCTATCTTTCCTAGAGACCTCAGAAACTTTGCATGTACCAAGAATTCTCTTTGGCACGAAAAGGCTATCAGTCCTGTAAATCGGCAGCGTCATCGGACACCTCCTTCACTGAAAACGTCACCCCTTTTTTGAATTAGGTTCTTCCTGCTGGGGTTTCACCAGAAGTAGAAGATATATATCCATCTCCGATTTAGTTCATGATGCTTGCATACTCTATTAGGAGCAGTCTATCCAGCTTATCAGTGGTAAGTGTTCATTCTATCTCACAAACCCTAACCCTAACTTTTCCTATAAAATAGAGATTTTTGCATGGCAGTTTTCATGCCCAGTTGTATCAGCATATTTTCTTAGAAATAGAAAATGTCAGGATTTGGGATATTACATTCTCATCTTGGAAGAAAATGATCTCTTAAAACTTGTCAATGAGAAGGTTCCAGAACCAGACGTTAAAGAATACAAGCCTCATTGGAGGAAGAGTGATGCCAGAGGAAGAAGAATCTTGGTAGACTTAGTCAGGGATCATTTGGTTCCTCAAATATCACAAAAGAAGATGACTAGGAAGATGTTCAAAACCCTAAAGGAATGATGATTTTTAATGGCCAATCCTGACTTGCATCGACGATGACGTTCAAATGTCGTTCATTATACACCCTCAGTGGTCGGTGGTGGACCACCACAGTGTTAGTGGGTGCCCACTAACACCTTGGTGGTCCACCATCGACCACTGAGGATGTATAATGGAAGGTATTTTAAGGTCATCAGGGATAGAAGTCAAGCTTGGCCACTAACACTTTTGTGGTCCACAATCGACCTAGAAAAGTGTATTACAAATGGCATTTAAAGGCCATTGGGAGTAGAATTTAGGCTCGGTCAACATCCATTTTGATGTATATCGTTCTCTATTGAAAGGTCTGAGCTCGGGGGAGACAATAGTGTTGTATTGTCTATGGTTGGGAGGTGATAGATCATCACCGTGGTTAAACGAGCTCCACACATAGTTTTTTTATGTGCTTTGTCTCTCTTTCAGTGATCTTGGTTTTACAACATCCAATTTTTAACATGGTATTAAAGTAGTTCTACAAGCCATTGTCGAAAGCTAGGGATTGAAGTTTTGAGGACTCCCCTGAACAATCCAGGAGGAAAATTGACTTGGAAACTTAGCCCAGGGGAAGGCACATCTATTGATGAAGGAAAAATATCATTCTGAGAAGTTTCATTTTTTACCCTATTTTCGTCCATAGTTTTGGCTCGATCTTATCTCCTCTCAACTCGCCTTGATAAGGCACATTAACCTTTGGATTCAGTTTCACAAGATTCCAAATTTCATTTTTGACCTCGCTCCTAGTAGGGTTTCTAGTTCAAATATGCAGGTAAGATGATTGGAATGAAGGTTGAAGATCATATTGTTGAAGCCACAAACTTCATCTCTTGGAAGTCTAGAGTTATCATGTTGGAGGAAAATGATCTCTTAAACCTTGTCAATGAGAAGGTTCCAGAACCAGACATTGAAGAAGACAAGTCTCATTGGAGGAAGAGTGATGCCAGAGAAAGAAGAATCTTGGTATACTCAGTCAGGGATCATTTGGTTCCTCAAATCTCACAAAAGAAGACGACTAGGAAAATGTTCAAAACCCTAGGGAATGATGATTGTTAATGGTCAAGCATGACTTGTATGGGCGACGACGTTCAAGTGACGTTCATTATACACCCTTAGTGGTCGGTGGTGGACCGCCATAGTGTTAGTGGGTGCCCACTAACACCTTGGTGGTCCAACACAAACCACTGACTGTGTATAAAGGAAGGCATTGTAAGGTCGTCAGGGGTGGGAGTCAGTCTTGGCCACTAACACTATTGTGGCCCACAATAAAACTACAAGGTGTACGACGAATGGCATTTAAAGGCCATTGGGAGTAGAATTTAGGCTTGGTCAACATCCATTTTGATGTACATAGTTCTATATTGAAAGTTCTGAGCTCGGGGGATACAATTGTGTTGTATTGTCTATGGTTGGGAGGTGATAGATCATCCCCGTGGTTAAACGAGCTCCAAACCCAGTTTGTCTATGTGTTCCATTTTTCTTCTAGGGATATTGGTTTTACAACTGCCAATTTCTAACATGGTATCAAAGTAGTTCTAGAAGTCATTGTCGAAAGCTAGGGCATGACATTCTGAGGCCTCCCCTCACCAATCCAAGAGAAAAAGTGACATGGAAGCTTCACCCAAGGGAAGGCACATCTATTGATGAAGGAAAAATTCAGTTCTTAGAAGTTTCATTTTTTACCCAATTTCAAGCCATAGATTTGGCTCGATCTTATCTCCTGTCAACTCCTCTTGATAAGGCACATTAACCTTTGGATTCAGTTTCACAAGATTCCAAATTTTATTTTTGACCTAGCTCCTACTAGGGTTTCTAGTTCAAATCTGTAGGCAAGATGATTGGAATGAAGGTTGAAGATCATCTTGATATAGCCACAAACTTCATCTCTTGGAAGTCTAGAGTTCTCATTTTGGAAGAAAATGATCTCTTTAAGCTTTTCAATAAGAAGGTTCTAGAACCAGACACTGAAGAAGACAAGTGTCATTGGCAGAAGAGTGATGGAAGAGCAAGAAGAATCTTGGTAGACTTAGTCAGGGATCATTTGGTTCCTCAAATCTTGCAAAAGAAGATGACCAAGAAGATGTTCAAAACCCTAAAGGAATTATGATTGTTAATGGCCAAGCCTGACTTGTATGGGCGACGACGTTCAAATGTGGTTCATTATGTTGTTCATGCAAGGGAGTAGAGTGATCCTATAAGTGAGGATGCAGGCCTCATGCAGAAGAAATATGATGATCTAGAGTCCTGGTGAATAACTTGGGTTTTCCAGCTAAATGTCCCCAAATGTATGGATGTACATGCAAAATAATCTTCTAGCATATACTGGAATAATGGATAATGATGAATGCATCAAACACAGTGACAAACTTGGATGGTTTATCTTAAAGGAGACTAGGGAAGATATCTCACTGCCGAAACCTCTTTAACTGAAGACGCCATCTCCAACCCCAATTGCTATGGCCGCATGCTGTGCTGCTACTCAAGAGCTCCAAAATCAATAATAATCAAAAGTAAAGTCTCCATTCACTTTATCTTTCTTTTATAACTTTCAACTACGAAAACCCTAACTTTTGACCTAATTAGGTCACTTTAACTTCTAATTTGCAGTTAACTTGCATGCATGCGCATGGAGACTTAATCTGGTGCATGCATCATTAAATAATGCTTAGATTTCATGCATGATGGTGTCCTTTGGCTTCAGTGGCCCTCTTCGACCCAATGGTGATATAATATTGATGCCCTAGATTTTTTGTAGATGGCATTAGTCTTCAGTTGATTCCCTAACTGTCAGTACCCGCTCGAACATATGGGAATAAGATAGGTTAACGGGTGTTCTCAGGGTGGTTTAGTTGAAAGGGACATTACTCTCCTACTAGGGTTTCTAGTTCAAATATCCAAGCAAGATGATTGGAATGAAGGCTGAAGATCATATTGTTGGAGCCACAAACTTCATCTCTTGGAAGTCTCGAGCTCTCATCTTGGAAGAAAATGATCTTTTAAAGCTTGTCAATGAGAAGGTTCCAGAATCAGACACTAAAGAAGACAAGCCTCATTGGAGGAAGAGTTATGCCAGAGTAAGAACAATATTGGTTCCTCAAATCTCTCAAAAGAAGAGGAATAGGAAGATGTTCAAAACCCTAAAGGAATGATGATTATTAATGGCCAAGCCTCACTTGTATGGGCAACAACGTTTAAATTCCGTTCATTATACACCCTTATTGGTCGATGGTCGACCAACACAGTGTTAGTGGGCGCCCACTAGCACCTTGGTGGTCCATGATCGACCACTGAGGGTCTATAATGGAAGGCATTTTAAGGTCGTCATGGATAGAAGTCAGGCTTGGCCATTGATACTACTGTGTCCTGCAATTGACCTAGAAGGGTGTACGACGAATGACATTTAAAGGCCATTGGGAGTAGAATTTAGGCTCGATCAAACATCCATTCTGATGTACATCGTTCTCTATTGAAAGGTCTGAGCTCGGGGGAGATAATAGTGTTGTATTTCCTATGGTTGGGAGGTGATAGATCATCACCATGGTTAAACGAGCTCCACACCCAGTTTGTTTATGTGATTTGTCTCTCTTCTAGTGATCTTGGTTTTACAACTGCCAATTTTTAACATGGTCTGAAAGCAATTCTAGAAGCCATTGTCGAAACCTAGGGCTTGAAATTTTGAGGCCTCCCCTTACTGATCCAAGAGAAAAAGTGACTTGGAAACTTAGCCCAAGGGAAGGCGCATCTATTAATGAAGGAAAAATCCAGTTTTGAGAAGTTTCATTTTTGACCCAATTTTCGTCCATAGTTTTGGCTCGATCTTATCTCCTCTCAACTTTCCTTGATAAGGCACATTAACCTTTGGATTCAGTTTCACAAGATTCCAAATTTCATTTTTGACCTAGCTCCTACTAGGGTTTCTAGTTCAAATCTGCAGGCAAGATGATTGGAATGAAGGTTGAAGATCATATTGTTGGAGCCACAAACTTCATTTCTTGGAATTCTAGAGTTCTCATCTTGAAAGAAAATGATCTCTTCAAGCTTGTTAATGAGAAGGTTATAGAACTAGACACTGAAGATGACAACTCTCATTGGAGGAAGATTGATGCCAGAGCAAGAATAATCTTGGTAGACTTAGTCAGGGATCATTTGGCTCCTCAAATATCGCAAAAGAAGACGACTAGGAAGATGTTCAAAACCCTAAAGGAATGATGATTGCTAATGGCCAAGCCTGACTTGTATGCGCAATGACGTTTAAGTGTCGTTCATTATACACCCTTAGTGGTCGGTGGTGGACCACAACAATGTTAGTGGGCACCTACTAACACCTTGGTGGTCCACCACTGAACACTGAGGGTGTATAATGAAGGCATTGTAAGGCCATCAAGGATAGGAAGTGTCTTGGCCACTGACACTATTGTTGCCCACAATCGACCTATAAAGTGTACGATGAATGGCATTTAAAGGCCATTGGAAGAAGAATTTAGGCTCGGTCAACATCCATTTTGATGTACATCATTCTCTATTCAAAGGTCTGAGCTCAAGGGAGACAATTGTGTTGTATTGTCTATGGTTGGGTGGTGATAGATCATCACCGTGGTTAAACGAGCTCCACAGCTAGTTTGTTTATGTCCTCCATCTTTCTTCTAGTAATCTTGGTTTTACAACTTCCAATTTCTAACATGGTATCAAAGCAGTTCTAGAAGCCATTATCGAAAGCTAAGGCTTGACATTCTGAGGCCTCCTCTCGCCGATCTAGGATAAAAAGTGACTTGGAAACCTTGCCCAAGGGAAGGCGCTTCTATTGATCAAGGAAAAATCCAGTTTTGATAAGTTTCATTTTTGACCCAATTTTGGTCCATTGTTTTGGCTCGATCTTATCTCCTCTCAACTGACCTTGATAAGGCACATTAACCTTTGGATTCAGTTTCACAAGATTCCAAACTTTATTTTTGACCTAGCTCCTACTAGGGTTTCATATTCAAATCTGTAGGCAAGATGATCGGAATGAAGGTTGAAGATCATCTTGATGGAGCCACAAACTTCATCTCTTGGAAGTCTAGAGTTCTCATCTCTTGTAATATCCCAAATATTGATATTTTCTATTTCTATGCAAAGTTATTGAAATCGTCGGGCATGCAAACTGCCCTGCAAAATTTCCCTATTTTATAGCTGAAATTTGGATTAGGGTTTGCAGGATAGAATGAACACTTACCACTGATAAGCTGGATAAATATGCTTGAGAGAATATATGCATGCAAGATGAACTCAGTTGTTGAATAAATGACCTCATTTTCTGCCTTAAAACCCTCATCGTCTGAATCAGCTAAGTGTGATGTTTTTGCTAAAGGGATGGTCAGTTTCTGTTGAAAATAGGTCGGAGGGTAGGTGTGTCCATGCTCGAGAGGATGGCCAAAGCATGAAATATTTTTGACCTCTCCATATGCCCTAGCGAATTGATATACCAGCCTACTACTCACGCCCCCACACCTCTGTAATCCGCTGCTAGCTGTCCCAGGTGCACAATCTGATGGCTGATAATCACTCAAGGCAGTAGAGTGATCCTATCAGTGAGGATTTAGGCCACGTGCGAAATAAATATGATGATCCAAAGTCTTGGTGAATAACTTGGGTGTTCCAGCTAAATGCCCCTAGCTGTACAAATGTACATGCAAATAATCTTTTGGCATATACTGGAACAATGGATAATGATGAATGCAATAGATTAGGGCAGAGAGACATGTGCATGGAGACTTAATCAGGTGCATGCATCATTAAATAATGCTTAGATGTCATCCATGTCGGTGGCCTTTGGCTCCAGTGGCCCTCTTCTACCCAATGGTGATATAATATTCATGCCCTAGATTTTCTGTAGATGGCATCGGTCTTCAGTTGATTCCCTAACTGTCAGTACCCGCTTGAACCTATGGGGATAACATAGGTTGTTCTCAGGGTGGTTTAGTTGGAAGGGGACATTACACTCCTACTAGGGTTTCTAGCTCAAATCTGCAGGCAAGATGATTGGAATGAAGGTTGAAGATCATATTGTTGAAGCAACAAACTTCATCTCTTGGAAGTCTCAAGTTCTCATCTTGGAAGAAAATGATCTCTTAAAGCTTGTCAATGAGAAGGTCTAGAACCTGAAGAAGACAAGTCTCATTGGAGGAAGAGTGATTCTAGAGCAATAAGAATCTTGGTAAGCTCAGTCAGGGATCATTTGGTTCCTTAAATCTCGCAAAAGAAGACGACTAGGAAGATGTTCAAAACCTAAAGGAATGATGATTGTTAATGGCCAAGCCTTACTTGTATGGGAAACGACATTCAAATGCCGTCCATTATACACCCTTAATTGTTGGTGGTGGACCACCACAGTGTTAGTGGGCACCCACTAACACCTTGGTGGTCCACCATCGACCACTGAGGGTGTATAATGGAAGGAATTTTAAGGTCGTTGGGGATAGAAGTCAGGCTTGGTCATTGACACTCCCACTAACACTGTGGTGGTCCACCATCAACTACTAAGGGTGTATAATGGAAGGCATTTTAAGGTTGTTGGGGATAGAATTCAAGCTTGGTCACTGACACTATTGTGGCCCACAATTGACCTAGAAGGGTGTATGACGAATGGCATTTAAAGGCCATTGGGAGTAGGATTTAGGCTCGGTCAACATCCATTTTGACGTACATCATTCTCTATTGAAAGGTCTGAGCTTGGGGAAGACAATAGTGTTTTATTGTCTATGGTTGGGAGGTGATAGATCATCACCGTGGTTAAACGAGCTCCACACCCAGTTTGTTTATGTGCTTTGTCTCTCTTCTAGTGATCTTGGTTTTACAACTGCCCAATTTAACATGGTATGAAAGCAGTGCTAGAAGCCATTGTCGAAAGCTATGCCTTAAAATTTTGAGGCCTCCCATAAACGATCTTAAGAGAAAAAGTGACTTGGAAACTTTGCCCAAGGGAAACCACATCTATTGATGAAGGAAAAATTCAGTTTTGAGAAGTTTCATTTTCGACCCAATTTTTGTCCACAGTTTGGCTCGATCTTATCTCCTCTCAACTCGCCTTGATAAGGCACATTAACCTTTGGATTCAGTTTCACAATATTCCAAACTTCATTTTTGACCTAGCTCCTACTAGGGTTTGTAGTTCAAATCTATAGGCAAGATGATTGGAATGAAGGTTTAAGATCATCTTGATGGAGTCACAAACTTCATCTCTTAGAAGTCTAGAGTTCTCATCTTGGAAGAAAAGGATCTCTTAAATCTTGTCAATGAGAAGGTTCCAGAACCAGATGTTGAAGAAGACAAGTCTCATTGGAGAAAGACTGATGCCAGAGCAAGAAGAATCTTGGTAGACTCGGTGAGGGATCATTTGGTTCCTCAAATCTTGCAAACAAAGATGACTAGGAAGATATTCAAAACCCCAAAGGAATGATGATTGTTAATCGACAAGCCTGACTTGTATGGGCGACGACATTCAAATGTCGTTCATTATACACCCTTAGTGGTTGGCGGTGGACCACCACAGTGTTAGTGGGTTCCCACTAACAACTTGGTGGTCCACTACCGACCACTGAGGGTGTATACTGGAAGGCATTTTAAGGCCATCGGGGATAGAAGTCAGGCTTGGCCACTGATACTATTGTGGCCCACAATCGATGTACAAGACTATATAATGAATGGCATTTAAAAGCCACTGAGAGTATAATTTAGGCTTGGTCAATATCCATTTGGATGTACATCATTTTCTATTGAAAGTTCTGAGCTCGCGGGAGACAATATGTTGTATTTTCTATGGTTCGGATATGATAGATCACCATTATGGTTAAACAACCTCAACACCTATTTTGTTTATATGCTTTGTCTCTCTTCTAGTGATCTTGGTTTTACAACTGCCAATTTTTAACATGGTATGAATGAAGTTCTAGAAGCCATTGTCAAAAGCTAGAGCTTGAAATTTTGAGGCCTCCCCCTGATCGATCTAGGATAAAACGTGACATGGAAACTTTGCCCAAGGGAAGGCACATCTATTGATGAAGGAAAAATCTAGTTATGAGAAGTTTCATTTTTGACCCAATTTCCATCCATAGTTTTGGCTCAATCTTATCTCCTCTCAATTGGCCTTGATAAGGCACATTAACCTTTGGATTCAGTTTCACAAGATTCCAAATATCATTTTTGACCTAGCTCCTACTAGTGTTTCTAGTTCAAATATCTAGGCAAGATGATTGGAATGAAGGTTGAAGATCATATTGTTGGAGCCACAAACTTCATCTCTTGGAAGTCGAGTGTTCTCATCTTGGAAGAAAATGATCTCTTAAAGCTTGTCAATGAGAAGGTTCTAGAACCAGGCACTGAAGAAGACAAGTCTCATTGGAGGAAGAGTGGTGCTAGAGCAAGAAGAATCTTGGTAGACTCAGTTGGGATCATTTGGTTCCTCAAATCTCACAAAAAAAGAAGACTAGGAAGATGTTCAAAATACTAAAGGAATAATGATTGTTAATGGCCAAGATTGACTTGTATGGGTGACGACATTGAAATGTCATTCATTATACACACTTAGTGGTCAGTGGTGGACCATCACAGTGTTAGTGGGTGCCCACTAACACCTTGGTGGTCCACCATTGACCACTAAGGGTGTATAATGGAAGGCATTGTAAGGCCGTTAGTGATAGGAGTTAGTCTTGGCCACTGACACTATTGGGGCCCACAATCGACCTAAAAGGTATACGATGAATGGTATTTAAAGTCTATTGGGAGTAGAATTTAGGCTTGGTCAACAGCCATTTTGATGCACATCGTTCTTTATTGAAAGGTCTGAGCTCAGGGGAGACAATTGTGTTGTATTGTCTATGGTTGGGAGGTGATAGATCATCACCGTGGTTATACGAGCTCCACACCCAGTTTGTTTATGTGCTCCATCTTTCTTTTAGGGATCTTGGTTTTACAACTACCAATTTCTAACATGGTATCAGAGTAGTTCTAGAAGGCATTGTTGAAAGCTAGCGCTTGACATTCTGAGGCCGCCCCTCACCAATTCAGGAGAAAAAGTGACATGGAAACTTCGCCCAAGGGAAGGCACATCTATTGATGAAGGAAAAATCCAATTCTGTGAAGTTTCATTTTTGACCCAATTTTGGTCCATAGTTTTTTGGCTCGATCTTTTCTCCGCTCAACTTGCCTTGATAAGGCACATTAACCTTTCGATACAGTTTCACAAGATTCCAAACTTCATTTTTGACCTAGCTCCTACTAGGGTTTCTAGTTCAAATCTACAAGCAAGATGATTGAAATGAAGGTTGAAGATCATATTGATGGAGCCACAAAATTCATCTCTTGGAAGTCTAGAGTTCTCATCTTGAAAGAAAATGATCTCTTAAATCTTGTCAATGAGAACGTCCCAGAACCAGACACTAAAGAAGACAAGTCTCATTGGAGGAAGAGTAATGCCAATGCAAGAAGAATCTTGGTAAACTCAGTTAGGGATCATTAGGTTCCTCAAATCTCGCAAAAGAAGACGACTAGGAAGATGATCAAAACCCTAAAAGAATGATGATTGTTAATGGCCAAGCCTGACCTATATGGCCAACGATGTTCAAATGCCATTCATTATACACCCTTAGTGGTCGGTGGTGGACCATGACAGTGTTAGTGGGCACCCACTAACACCTCGGTGGTCCACCACCGATCACTGAGGGTGTATAATGGAAGGCATTTTAAGGTCGTCGTGGATAAAAGTTAGGCTTAGCCACTGATACTATTGTGGCCCACAATCAACCTTCAAGGGTGTATGACGAATGGCATTTAAAGGCCAGTGGGAGTAGAATTTAGGTTCGGTAAAAATCCATTTGGATGCACATCATTCTCTATTGAAAGGCCTAAGCTTAGGGGAGACAAGAGTGTTGTATTGCCTATGGTTGGGAGGTGATAGATCATCATCGTGGTTAAATGCGCTCAAGTGGGAGTAGAATTTAGGTTCGGTAAAAATACATTTGGATGTACATCATTCTCTGTTGAAAGGTCTGATCTCGGGGGAGACAATAGTGTTGTATCATCTATGGTTGGGAAGTGATAGATCATCACCGTGGTTAAACGATCTCCACACCCAGTTTATTTATGTGCTCTGTCTTTCTTCTAGTGATCTTGGTTTTACAACTGCCAATTTCTAGCATGGTATCAAAGCAGTTCTAGAAGCCATTGTCGAAAGCTAGGGCTTGGCATTCTCAGGCCTCCCCTTACCAATCCAAGAGAAAAAGTGACTTGGAAACTTCGTCCAAGGGAAAATGCTTCTATTGATGAAGGAAAAATTCAGTTCTGAGAAGTTTCATTTTTGACCCACTTCCGGTCCATAGTTTTGGCTCGATGTTATCTCCTCTCAACTCACGTTGATAAGGCAAATTAACCTTTGGATTTAGTTTCATAAGATTCCAAACTTCCTTTTTGACCTAGCTCCTACTAGGGTTTCTAGTTCAAATCTGCAGGCAAGATGATTGTAATGAAGGTTGAATATCATCTTGATGGAGCCACAAACTTCATGTCTTGGAAGTCTAGATTTCTCATCGTGGAAGAAAATGATCTCTTAAAGCTGTTCAATGAGAAGGTTCCAGAACCAGACGGTGAAGGGGACAAATCTCTTTGGAGAAAAAGTGATGCCAGAGCAACAAGAATCTTGGTAGACTCAGTCAGGGATCATTTGGTTCCTCAAATATCGCAAAAGAAGATGACTAGGAAGATGTTCAAAACCCTAAAGGAATGATGATTGTTAATGGCGAGGCCTAACTTGTATGGGCGACGATGTTCAAATGCTATTCATTATACACCGTTAGTGGTCGGTGGTGGACCACCATAGTGTTAGTGGGCGCCCACTAACACCTTGTTGGTCCACCATCGACCACTGAGGGTGTATAATGGAAGGCATTTTAAGGTCATCAGGGATAGAAGTCAGGCTTGGCCACTGACACTATTGTTGCCCACAATTGACCTATAAGGCACATTAACCTTTGGATTCACTTTCACAAGATTCCAAATTTCATTTTTGACTTAGCTCCTACTAGGGTTTCTAGTTCAAATCTAGAGGCAAAATGATTGGAATGAAGGTTGAAAATCATCTTGATGGAGCCACAAACTTCATCTCTTGGAAGTCTAGAGTGCTCATCTTGGAAGAAAATGATCTTTTAAAGCTTGTCAATGAGAAGGTTCCAGAACGAGACGCTGAAGAAGACAAGTCTCATTGGAAGAAGATTGATGCTAGAGCAAGACAAATCTTGGTAAATCTTAGTTAGGGATCATTTGGTTCCTGAAATCTTGCAAACGAAGAAGACTAGGAAGATGTTCAAAACCCTAAAGGAATGATGATTGTTAATGGCCAAGCCTGACTTGTATGGGCAACGACCTTCAAATGTCGTTAATTATACACCCTTAGTGGTCGGTGGTGGACCACCACAGTGTTAGTGGACGTCCACAAATGAACACTGAGGGTGTATAATTGAAGGCATTTTAAGGCCATCGAAGATTGAATTCAGGCTTGGCCACTAACACTATTGTGGCCCACAATCGACCTACAAGGGTGTATGACGAATGACATTTAAAGGCCATTGGGAGTAGATTTTAGGCTCAGTCAACATCCATTTGGATGTACATTGTTCTCTATTGATAGGTCTGAGCTCAGTGGAGATAATAGTGTTGTATTGTCTATGGTTGGGAGGTGATAGATCATCACTGTGGTTAAACGAGCTCGACACCCAGTTTGTTTATGTGCTCTGCCTTTCTTCTAGTGGTCCTGGTTTTACAACTGTCAATTTCTAACATGGTATCAAATTAGTTCTAGAAGCCATTGTCGAAAGCTAGGGCTTGACATTCTGAGGCCTTGCCTCAGCAATCCAGGAGAAAAACTGACTTAGAAACTTCGGCATCCCCTCATTAATCCAGGAGAAAAAGTGACTTGGAAAGTTTTCCCAAGGGAAGGCGCATCTATTGATGAAGGAAAAATCTAGTTTTGAAAAGTTTCATTTTCAACCCAATTTTGGTCCATAGTTTTGGCTCAACCTTATCTCCTGTCAACTTTCCTTTGTATGGCATATTAACCTTTGGATTCATTTTCACAAGATACGAAACTTCATTTTTGACCTAACTCCTACTAGGGTTTCTAGTTCAATTCTACAGGCAAGATGATCGGAATGAAGGTTGAAGATCATATTAATGGAGCCACAATATTCATCTCTTGGAAATTTAGAGTTCTCATCTTGGAAGAAAATGATATCTTAAATCTTCTCAATGAGAAGGTTCCAGAACCAGACACTGAATACTTGGTTCAATGGAATGAACTACTGCCAAAGGATGCCACATGGGAAGGTGAAAAGGTATTGCAACATCCCAGTTTGCAGTTGCTTGAGGACAAGCAATCTCAAGTGGGGAGGACTGTAATGTACTCATCTGATTAGGCATTAAGGACCAAAACTGCTAACCTATGTGATTCCTGTGGGTTTGAGCGGTTTCATACAGTTAGGTAATCATCTAAAGACTGATGCCATCTATAGAAAATCTATGGCATCAATATGTTATCACCATTAGGTCAAGAAGGGCCACTGGGACCAAAGGCCACCGTCATGCATGCCACATCAACATTATTTAATGATGCATGCACCCATTTAAGTTTCCATGTGCATGCATGCAAGACAAATGCAAATTAGAAATTAAAGTGACCTAATTAGGTCAAAAGTTAGGATTTCGCAATTGAAAGTTATAAAAGGAAGTTAAAGTGAAAGGAGACTTACTTTTCATGATTATTGATTTTGGAGCTCTTGAGTAGCAGCACAGCGTGCGACACAGTAGTTGGGGTTGGAGACGACGTCTCCAACTAGCGAGGTTTCGGCAGTGAGATATCTGCCCTAGTCTCATCCAGGGTAAGCCATATAGGTTCACCATTCGCTCTTCAATTTATTCGTAGTTATCCAGTATATGGCAGAGATTGTTGCAGGGGCATGTGTGCAGCCGTACGGGGTTTTTAGCCGAAAAACCCAACTCATTCACCGGGTCTTCAGATCTTAGTTTACCTTTGAAACCTAGGCACCATTCTCATCATTGGTATCATACTCCAGTACCTGATGATTATCAGATCCAATCGTGCTCTTCCTGAGCAGTTATCATCCATTTCGGGATCAGGGGGGCATGAGCAGCTGCACCTCTAGAACAATTCACTAGCCTGCCTAGAGACCTCAAAATTTCTACATGTGCTAGGCATTCTCTCCAGTACATGAAGGCTATTAGTCCTACAAATCATCAGCTTCATCAGACACCTCCTTCATTGAAAATGTCACCCTTAGCTGATTTGGGGTTCGTGTTGTT
>LPNX010437314.1:177252-206701 GCA_001517045.1 Pseudotsuga menziesii | reverse complement strand
GGACCACCACAGTGTTAGTGGGCGCCCACTAACACCTTGGTGGTCCACCACCGACCACTGAGGGTGTATAAAGGAAGGCATTTTAAGGTCGTTGGGGATAGAAGTCAGGCTTGGCTATCCACAAACACCTTGGTGGTCCACCACTGAACACTGAGGGTGTATAATGGAGGGCATTTTAAGGCCGTCAGGGATAGAAGTCAAGCTTGGCTACTGACAATATTTTGGCCCACAATCAACATTCAAGGGTGTATGATGAATGGCATATAAATGATTTCTTAAAAGATTGTAAATGATAACATTCCAGAACCAGACGCTGAAGATGACAAGTCTCATTGGAGGGAGAGTGATGCCAGAGCAAGAGGAATCTTGGTAAACTCAGTCAAGGATTATTTGGTTCCTCAAATCTCACAAAAGAAGACGACCAAGAAGATGTTTAAAACCCTAAATTAATGATGATTGTTAATGGCCAAGCTTGACTTGTATGGGCGGTTGAAATTCCATTCATTTCACACCCTCAGTGGTCAGTGGTGGACCACGAAGGTGTTACTGGGCGCCCACTAACACCTTCGTGGTCCACCACTGACCACTGAGTGTGTATAATGGAAGGCATTTTATGGCTGTTTGGGATAGAAGTCAGGCTTGGATGATTGTAATTGGCCAACGTATAGGCCTTGACACTCAGTAGAGTGGGGATATCTCTCAGACATCTTGAGATGGAATGAAGAGGCTGGTGCATACTGATACTCTTGCACTCACTACAGGACAGGTTGAGTTGGTGCATGTTCTCCAAATAAATGATTTGAACTGAGGCATAGTGTATTATGATAGATTCCTATTGGACCAAGATGATGGACTCTCCGATGGACTGTGCAAAGTCATGGAGCTAGCGCATGTTCTCTAGTGAATGCCTATATATTGTATTGGCTAGAATCTAGGATTAGACTCTACAACCATGGTGTCCTTTGGATGCCATTCGTTACACACCCTTAGTGGTCGATGGTGGGCCAGAATAGTGTTAGTGGCCAAAAATAACTTGTATCTTGACGGTGTTCAAATATTGTTCATTATACACCCTTAGTGGTCGACGGTGGACCACCACAGTGTTAGTGGGCACCCACTAACACCTTGGTGGTCCACCACGACCACTGAGGGTGTATAATGAAAGACATTTGAAGGTCGTCAGGGATTCAAGTGAGGCTTGGCCATTGACACTATTGACACGATACACCCTCAATGCCTTGGTGTTCCACCACCGACCACTGAGGGTGTATAATGAAATACATTTGAAATTCGTCGTGGATACAAGTCAGGCTTGGCCATTGAGACTATTGTGGCCCACCATCGACCTATAAGAGTGTATAACGAATGGCATTTGCAGGCCATTGGGAGGGTAGAGAGGGTTGGGCAAGGTCTGTTAGGTTAATAAAGGTAGGTTGGGGCCTTTAGGGCAGAAATAGGACTCTTTTAGGGCCTTTTAGGGAAAATTATGAGATTTTTGCAATTTTTGTATTTTTAGGGTTCAGTATCGTTCATCCTTAGGGTTTTTAGGGCTTTACAGGCCAAGGCAAATTTGTAGGGATGGTGGCCAAAATTTCAGGAAAGCCCAAAAGTGTAAAAATAATTTTTATTTTTATTTTTAGGGTTTCTAACATAAAGTTGTAGACCGAAAATTGACCTAAAACTAATCGTAAGCTAACCCTAGAACTAGGGTTTTCTAGAAGAGAAAAGGTGTGAAAACCAAGGGAACCAACGGTATAAAAAATCCCTTCCAGAACTTAGGGCATCTAGGGAGGATGACTAAGTTAGAGAGGAAGAGTTCCTAGGTCAAACAACTAGCCTAGAAAAACTAAGGAGAAACCCTAGGGCACCCTCATAAAGAGACGTGCCTCATTTTGCTAAGGTGACAAGAATGAAAGATAATTGCCTATCCTAGGAAAAAGTGCAGCACTAGGGCTATCACTTAGACTTCAAGATGCACATCCACCAACATTTAACCAAAATGATGAACCCATAAAAATTCCTCAAGAAGAGCGCATCCATCCAAAGAGCCCTAGTAGGGGTAAAACAACGTTATACCCCATCTAACACCTAGAATGTTGTAAAATCCATCAACACCCTCCTCAAAGCATGAAAACATCCTGGCATGGAGGATGTCTTCCTCTGAGGACATAAGGCTAGGGAGACCAACCCACTGATTGAATGGCCAGGAGGGTGTCCTAAGTGGATGTGAGGGGAGACGAATGTCTTGTAGCTGAAGTAGAGGAAACTAGAGCTCGTAGATAGGATATAGATCTATGTGGCCCAGTGCTCAACCCTTAGGGGCCCCGGACACCAACCCCAAGGTTAAAAACCCCAATAAAGGGAAGTCAGCAGTTCCATTAAGCCAAAATACCCTTGAAGGATGACCAAAGGGCCCAACCATGACCACCATTACTCGACAACACCCCTCCTGGTTGAAAAGTTGGCCCTCTCTCCCTGGGGTACACCTGAAGGTGCGTTGGGTACAGATGCAACGTAGTAGTGTGAAACATGATGAAGTCTTCCTAACTCAAGGAAGAACATGGTTGAGATTCTGAGTAGATCGAGCATGATGACTATGATTATGTAGCTACACTAATGATGATGCCACTGAAATTTGAGAGGATACTCAATGAACCTGGTCGTCCCCAGGATGGATACTTACATCGTATCTATGAAGTCCTCATAAAGGGAGCAGGATGATCAGCTACAAAGGGAGCAAGATGCTTAGATGCAGAGGGAGCAAAATGCTTCAGCACAGAGGAAGACCTCCCAGACACCCTGTAATGGGGTGGGGAGACTAGTCTCTTAATACTCTCCCATATACGTGCATGAATTCAGTTATTTGATTATTTCATTCATTTGCATTTCATGTCTGGAATGGGGTAGGACAGAAATGTCTGCCCCAATATATTTGATGCCTCTGTTAGTAGATATTTGTGCAGGACGAGACCGTACATTCTCCCTGATCACTCCGAGAAGGAGTGAGAGATTAGTCTCATGATTATTTCCCTCGCTGAAAGGGAAGGACGATTATACAGATGCCATGCATTCTGTTGATGACTTCAAAAGAAGTCTGGAGATCTCTCGAATATACTTGAAAGGATGGAGAGGCTAGTGCACACTAGTGCTTTTTGTATGATGCCAATACGATTTAGTGATGAGATGAGCCGCATCAGGCTTAATGTTCACTCACGGTTAATGGTGAAAGGCCCTGGTGCAGCCTTGTGCACAAGGCTCAATATGCTAATGACTCCAGTATGCAGCATCGGGCTGGATATTCACTCAGAGTTAGTGGTGAATGGCTCTGGTGTCATCTTGTTTAAACTCGAGGTGCTGACACATTTCTCATCCAAATAACATTGGGGTAAATGTTCACTCATAGTTAATGGTAAATGGCTCTAGTGTTGTCATCTGCTCAAGCATTTAAAGCAGCATTATAAATACAACCATCATCATACGAAGTTAAAGAACCTAGCACCAACAATCATTTATCATGTGTTAGTAGCATAGTTGTATTTCAGTCCACTATTCAAGTGTTACAACTAGGATTCTACACATTAACATATCAGTCATTACCTACAATAGTGTTTACATCAGCATTTTAATATCATTCGTCAACAGTAACATTTAACCAACAACTTTGTGAAATGTGTTAAAGATTTGTGTGTGAACAATCCCTTTTACGAACTAACTCTTCTCTTGTCATTGTGTAGGCTTAGGGAGATTAGATAAACCAAATGGAGGGCTGCCACTGGAAGAGCAACCCTTAATGTGGGTAAATGGCTAAGTGAAGGCTCTCCAAGGCTACTCCAGACTTGATGGTAAGGGTCACAGCTTGAAAGGGAAGGAGGATGAGCTCGCTAGGATAGAGGGAGGAAATAGGGAAGTGAGGCAGGAGAAGGTGCTTGCAAGGGTAGTGAGGGTTGAAGGGAGGATAGTGAGGGTTAGACAAGGTCTATTAGGTTCGTAAAGGTAGGCTAGGGATTTTAGTGCAGAAATAGGTATGTTTTAGGGCCTTTTAGGGAAAATTTTGAGATTTTTGTATTTTTAGGGTTTCCTATAATTCCTCCTTTATGGTTTTTAGGGCTTACGAGGCCACGACAAATTTGTAGGGAAGGTTAGCAAAATTTTAGGAAAGCCCAAAAGTGCAAAAAAAATAATTTTATTTTTATTTTTAGGGTTTCTAACATAAAATTGCAGACCTAAATTTGACCTAAAAGTAATCCTGAAGTAACCCTAGAACTAGGCTTTTTAAGAAGAGAAAATGTGTGAAAACGAAGGGAAATAACCCTAGCAGAAATCCATACCACAACCTAGGGCATCTAGGGAGGATGGCTAACCTAGAGAGGAAGAGTTGCTAGGTCAAGCAACTAGCCTAGAAAAACTTAGGAGAAACCCTAGGGAACCCTCACAAGGAGACATTCCTTATTTTGCTAAGGTGACAATAATGAAAGGTCATTAATGGGATAACCTAGGACTACAACTAAGACTTGAATATGCACATCCACCAACATTCAAAAAAAAAGATGAGAAGCATCACCTTTTTGTGCCACGGTGGCCTTTGCATGCTATTCATTATATACCCTTTGTGGTTGGTGGTGGGCCAGAATAATGTCAGTGGCCAAGCCTGGCTTGTATTCTGACAATTTTCAAATGCCATTCATTATACACCCTTAGTGGTCGGTGGTGGGACACCCCAGTGTTAGTGGGCACCCACTAACACCCTGGTGGTACACCACCAACCACTGAGGGTGTATAATGAATGACATTTGAAGGTCATCGATGATACAAGTGAGGTTGGGCCAGTGACAGTATTGTGGCCCACCATCGACCTATAAGGGTGTATAATGAATGGCATTTAAAGGCCATTGGGAGTAAACTTTGGGCTTGGTCAACATATCTCCAACATGAGTGTTAGCAAAAGCACTAAAGGGGATTGGGGAGGATGGGAAGTAAGTCTTACTAATTGGGAAGCTAAACAAGTGCAAAGTTGTGCATGGGTAGGGAGAAATAAAAATCCACCAAGAGAAAAAAAGAAGAAGGTCCTCTTACTCCCCATTTTCCAAATTGTAGCTTTAGCTAAACATTTTTGAAAATGGATCGCAAAAAAAACTGTTTAGGGCCTCAAAATGGCCCCAGAAGATGAAGAGCCGAAAAATAGTAAAAAACCGCCAAACTGGTCAATATTGATAAACACACTAAAATCTAATTTTATCACCTTGAAAGAAAATGAACTAGACAAGTTACTATGGATGAAAAATAGCTCAATTGGAGAGTTTTCAGCAAATTTGGTTACAAGGTACAAGCAATTGAAACATCCTCCGAATAAAAAGAATGGTGGTGGATCACGGTATGGAAAACAACAAGACCATTGAAAACGAAGATAATTCTTTGGTTAGCTCTGAATAACAAACTGTTAACCTGGAAAATTGTGTGTTGTGTCAAGAAAACAGGGGTTGTATGGAATGCGACCACAAAAGATATGAGTGGCTTGGACATTCCAATGGAAAATTCCCTTGTAAAGTGTTGTCAAAGCTGGTGGACAAATCCCACGGTACAAAGCTGCGATGCCTTCCCTTCACTGTTTATTTATGGAGTCTGCTGGGAAAGAAATTCAGCTATATTCTTGACCTCTGTGATGATTGTGCAGTGATCAAGGAAGCATAAAAAAGAGGAAAAGCAGAAAAGGACTTGACTACTTAAACAACCAAGCATTGATAAAATAATCCCTTGGGTATTCTTCGACGGAGCAAGCCAAGGTGATCCATCGCTGGGGGTTTCAGGAGCAGTTCTTTATATTTCAGAAGAGAAGAAAATTTTAATTAAATATGGCCTAGGACATTGCACTAATAATAAGGTAGAATCAACAGCACTATGGGAAGTATTCAAATCAACCCTGACTCGGAACATACATAATGTATAGATCTTTGGAGACTCAAAAATGGTCATTGAATGGGAAAACAAAAGGTTACATATAAAAGCTCCTCGTTTGCAACATCTTGTTCTAGAAATTACAAGACAAATAGAAAGGCTTGCCTATATATCCTTTATACATGTATATCAGGAGCTAAATGAAGAGGTTTATGCTCTCTCAGAAAGTTCTTTAGTCCTGGTTCCAGGAACTATTGTCGAGGAGGAACACAATGAGAGGCTTAGCATTCTATAGCTTAGTTTTGAAATATACTTGGATATGTATGTAACAGGAAATTTTTACCAGCAGACACAAAAATATCATAAATGAATGGCTTCATGCATGTAAAGCATCTGAAGAACAATGTTTTGAAAAGATAGATCCAAAAACAATCGTGAAGTTCTTTTTGAAAGCCTCCTATGAAAGAAGGAAGTATTTTGAAGAACAAATGAAGGATAGTAAGCTCATGGAGCTTTGTTGTAACTCCTTCAGGGACAGTCAACATATGGATTTTTGTCATTTGTTCTTCTTATGTTGGATTTTTGTAAGTAAATCTGCCTTTTTTCTTTTCAATGCAACTAGAGGGTTAAGATCTAGCTAGATTCCATCATGTTGGTTCCAATTACAAATGCATCTAGTTTCCACAGTAATTAGAGGTTGCTACAAAGTCTGTTTTGTCAGATTCCAAGAAATTGCTATTCTTAGTAGTTATATCTTCTAGGAGCCATAGTTTTGAGGTACGTGTTACACCCAATGCCCTTTCACACTTTTGGCCGCCTTAAATATGGCTTGGCCATCAAATATTGAAGAGACTTATCTTCATAAACTATATTTAATATTCTTAATTACTATTACTAATGGTTACCTATGTATTTACTATTTTATTGTTGTAACACTTGAAGAATCCATGCCCTTCCTTGACCTCACCTTTATTAATGGACATAACTGTGAATTTTCAATGAAACCTGCACAAAAAACCTAGCTAGTAGAAAAATAACACAAAGCTTGAGAGAGAGAAAAATAGAAAGAATGAATTGTATTAACTGAATGACTCAAATGAATAATACATGATATACTCTACATGGCTAAGTTAATGCACCATAGTAGATATATAGAGAGATCTAAATACTCACTGACAGAAATTGAAGTAATCTTCCACCTAGTACTAATTAATTGGTCCATGCAATCATCAATTAACTGAATCACACATGTGAAGAAAGATAAACTTAATGCATGCACATTATATGCTCCCTCCTACTGGATGCATGTGAGATGCACCCTATTTATGATTAAACTGAGGTGAAGTTGCAACTACAGGAGTTAAAACCAAGTTTTCCATGCATAAGTGTCGTCCGCCAAGGTGTAACTTACTCTGAACAAAAGAGGGAAGGCGCCCTATTTTGTAGGAATATTTACCTTAGTAAAAGAATCACCTAGGTGAGTGTATAAAATATCCAATACCCCCCTAAACACTACTAGGGTATAAATGATGAATGTGTACTAATAACCAAGGCCCTGTTATGTACCCATTTACAATGCATATAAGAATGAACATTTAAAATACAGGATAGAGGGAAAACCTCATGGGAACCCCGCACCTAAAAGTACAATGTATAAAAAAAAATATTTGCTAATCATCATAGTATATCCTGTGGATCTCCTAAAAACCCTTGGCAACCATACATGCCTTGTACCTTTTCACCTATGCATCTGCTTCCTTCTTGATCTTGTAGACCCATCTACATCTAAAAAGCTTCTTATTTGAGAGAAGGCTTAACTAATTATTCACTCTATGGGGAATTTGAACTAAGAAAGGGGACTAAAGCAAGGCATTAAGAAACATCATATTACTTACAAGGACAAGCGTAGAAGAAGTTGTCATATTGTCCAACCGAAGCTATTCTATTTCTATTGTGGAAATAAGGTCTCTCAGGTATTGGTTACATGGTATAAGCTACCGAGTATCGGGCACTGAATGTTGCTTATGGCTATGTTTGCCACTTCCATTAAACTGCTGCTTTTGAACTTCCTGCTTAGCTCAAGCTAAGAGGAGCAGTTTCACTACACTAGTTGGTGGAGCTTTGTGTATTTCTTGATGGTCTTGATGTCACGCCTTGTGGTATTGACTTGAGATATTGTTTATTCTAGTTAATAAAATTTTGTTGATCATGATTCACAATTTTATTCTTGGAACCTTCAATTTTTTTGGTTTCTTTATGAAAGATGTGTACTACTAGAGAATGAAAAGTGTATCAGTTAGGTTTTGTTACTGCTTTTGTATGTCTGTTTTCATCAGAAAATCTTCCTGTCAGCTGTTTTGATACCTCCCAGGAAATTAATCAGTTGTCTGATTAGGCAAGGTCTAAAAATATTCCCAAGAAGGCAACATAACTTTTTTCTCTAAGACCCCAAATGATTTTTATTGGAAAATTTTTAACCATTTGGACAGATAAAAGTACTACATTTTATCAAGGAGACAATCTTAAGTCTGCCAAATGACTTTTACCCAATATTTTATAAAAAATGGTGCAGTTAATTTTATTGCCTTCAAAATTTGATTCCACTACCAAAGCATGAAGCAGACGTCCTTACACAAGGATGAGAGCGGAATGCTAAGAGGTAAGAGGGAAATGATATAAGAGTTGCAGTACATGTAAAGATTGAGTACAAACTACCTCAAAGAGTCATCAAATGGGGGCATTTTCTTGAAGGGAGCTATATTAGATTCCCCAGAATTTAAGTCCAGGATGGACATTTAAAGTTTTGCTTGTTGGGTTGTAAGGTACCATATGTTTTTCCCTCTTGTTTCTCCTACTTCTATTTTTTTAGCCCCAACATTAAGAATATTGAAATTGATCTAAATGTTATATGACTTAAAAATGAAGTATATTGTTGGAATGTTATCTTAGGTTCAAACATCAAATAATTCAAGTACAGCATGAATTCCAACATGTGTGATTTTATTAAAATACACCCAAAATTGACTAATTGGGGAAGAATTGGTTATTTGTTTTTGTTAATGCCTTTTCTTTCAAGATGAATGGGGGTCCACTATTATCTAGATGCACTTCTTAGTCTATCAAAACTAAAGACATAAATATGTTATGGAATTAGTATTGACAACGCCACAAATTGCAACTTCTTGGGGTTATTGTTGCTAGTAAACTTTCATGCATGTCCATGCAACAATTATTGATAGAGAAAGTATAGGTTATATCTGTGAGACAAATTAAATTGATCCACTAGATTACTGATTTAATCTAAGTTCCAATTTGTAGATTTTTCATATATCCACGAGGTCAATTAAATAATTTGCTAGGTGACTGATTTAATCAAACATAACTCTTAAGTTGCAGAATTATAGCTTTTCATTGGACAAATTGAAGTGATGCATAAGATGATTTTTCTTATCATGTATAATGTTTATATGCAATTTTATAAACATTGTTTGTAACTTTGTCTAGCAGTTTTGTACATTTGATTCCGCGAGTTATTTATAACATTAACACATTCACTGATGTATTTTTAGGAACTCCTGCACATGTCAGTGTAATGCAAATACCATCTGTGCGCAGTGTTTGTGTGGAACATATATGGTTGCAACCCATAACATTAGTTTCTCCTATTGTGCCAATCAATATCTCTGATGATGGCGAGGAAGATGTCCTAGAGTGTGTCAAGGTAAGCTAATCCCAGACCCTGTTCTTTTTCTTATGAAAATATGGTTGTGGGAATGTTTTGCTTATGAATTTAAACTTTTCAAATCTTACAATATCCTTTTCTTCCCTCTATTATAGTAAATATCTTTTAATATATTGATGGCACATGAAATGCAATTAGTATGTCATACACAAACTTGGCTTAATAACATATATCATTGTAATTTTAAACCTGTATTTTCCATCTGAATGTCGCCCGAAGGGTTTCTGTTTTCGCTTATGTGGTATCATCACATTATATTACAGGGGAGATGATATTGTGGGCACTTTTCGAGCCTTAATCCGTATCCCAACCTCTAAACTGGGAAAGTTTCGGATGAATAACAACAATGATGGGGCCTAAACTTAGGAAACAAGCATCATATCTCAAATCTGAGGCAAATTCTGAGCAATCTAGTTCAATTTGGACAATTCTGGGTGGTAGAATGGCAATAAATGATCATTCTGGGTGCATTTAGACCTCCATATAATATTAAACAGCCTAAAAAAGGAAAACCTAGGCACTCCTGGAGCAATTCTGAGCATTGTGCAGTCAACCTGACCATTGTAATTGCATTCGATAAAGCATTCTAGATAGTCAATAGCTACCTACAGCAAAATATATCAGATCTGGGCAGTTTGTTGGAGTAACAGATCTGACAGTTTGTTGGAGTAACAACAGTCATAAAAAACTTGGACAAACCTATCCTCAACCCTTGCTTTATCTTAGCATACCTCATTCAACTCTGTCTCAGCACTCTGACGGAGACCACAGACCATAGATGGTCAAAAAGTAGAATCTTCCCTTTTTAACTAAGTTTGTCTTTCACTGGGTTTGGTAATCTGCTAATTCAATGGTTTGTGGTTGCTTGCATGGTTTGGCATGATTATTTTTATTGAAACAACAAATTGCATGCCATGTTAATATGGCATCATAACCCCAAGATCATCAAGATTAATAGCTGATGTAAGTATGCATGTACTCAAGCTTTGAGAAATTGGATGATACTCAGGTGTATGAAAAGTATTTAAAACTCAGATCTGAATGCAACTAAATAAATAGTCCTTAGATGAGTTAACAACATATAAATGATCAGATTATCATGGAGAATCATTAACAAAAATACTTTTATTTTCAATGTTGTAGGTGAACTGTAAAGGCTTTAAACCTAGTGGATAATATGGTGTATATGGCTGGAACAGTTCCAATAACATGTCTGCCAAGTGTACATGCAATAGATATGACAGCCTTTAAATTGTGGAATTCAGCCCAGCAATGGTCCAAGCTTTAATCAACATAAAAACATGAGTATAATAGCATACCACTCCCTCAATAGTTGAATTACTTGAGTGGTAATTATAGGGTCTGATTGATCACTGTAGATCAACAAGAAGAGAAGAATCCATTAAAGACTGAGCATACTGAATAGTAAAGTTTGTACAGTAGGCCATATAGTAACAGGTTGTACAACGTATGGATTTACTATAGCAGCCACACGTGTGAGTAGCAGATCATAGACAAAGCTCATGCAGGGTCTGTCATATAACACAACCATATAGCAGAGGCCATATAGGTCGTACGGCTCAGTTAAGGGGTGTTTTCAGGTAGATTTTCAGTAACAAGAAAATTGTAGGTTTGTCGAGTGTTTATAATTTTCCTTAGAGCCATTTTCCCATGTCTAGGATCTCTTGTAATTTTTGATATTATTTTAAGGATGAACTGACTTGAAGTGCAGAGAAAAAAATTGTCATTTGTTTATTGGATTCATTTTATGAATTTTTGCTTCCGTTGAAAATTATCGAGTTAATTTATTCCAGTAGTGTAAAAATCTCAGAAATAAAATCTTTACGTGGGCACTAGTTTAAAGAAAATAACAAGGGTGATTAAATGAACGTGGTGTTAGGAGAAGGTTGTTCACGTGGTGTTAGAAGAAGGGTGATTGAATGAACGTGGTGTTAGGAGAAGGGTGATTGAATGTGACATATTGTCTACCCCTTATCTTTCAAGACCTAGGAGTTAATGAGTTTTCTTCTTATGTGCCTTAGAAGGGAATATTTTTCTTGAGTTACCCTTGCCTTAGAAGGGAATATTTTAGCCTTTTTTGGCTTAGTCCCTTTGCTAAGATTTAGCTTTGATAACCTACGACATAAGGAACCTGATTTTACAAAGGGGCATTGCTCATGTATAAAACTTCCCTTAAGTGTACTTGATTCTTTTGACTTAGGCATTCATACATGGGAATGGTATAGAGACCATGGTACATAACATATGATACATCAATTGCGAAAGGGGACATGATGGAAATGGATGGAATGGCTAGTGACATCACATGATATGAAAAATTCCTAGGCGATATGTTGTGATTAGCATTAAGTGGGGGTCACACTTGGATCCCTATTGATACACTTGATTCATAAGTTTACACACTTAATCTAGGGAAGAATTATAACCACACCATAATGCATCCTTTAGCTACGAGAAATCATCTAAGATACATGAGCTATTATAGAGTAATATTGTTGACACCTTATACATAAGAAAGCATTAACAATCAGTCAACTAAAGAACATATGTCATAACATTGGCACAAATTGTATGTTGTTGAATTTTAGCATTAGCATGTATTCTTTAATTTTTGCACACTTTAAGATAACAATAAGACAAGTGCAGTAGATAAATCAAAACATGAACACACATGAACACAAGATGTTTTCACGGGGAAACCTTTAAAGGACAAAAACCCCAAAAGCATTAGTAATTCATCCCTTGAATGAGACGACTAAGTTTTTCAATCTCAGAATTCTAAGATGAATGTTTTTCAATAATTTGTCAAACCCTAACAGGCTAAAAAACTTGTCAAACCCTAGCCAACTTTGACCAATAATGTCTCAAGGACAATTTTCACCAAAAACGCAGATCTAGGGCTAACTGCCCAGATTTCTTTTTGCTACCCAAAGTCAACAGAGGGCAGCCCAAAATTTCCTGTAGACTACCCAAGCTGCCCGGATGAAGCTTCTTGCTACCCAAATATTTTGTTCAACTACCTGGATCAAATTTCTGCTGCTCAGATCTACTACTCTACTGCTCGGAAGTGTTTTTTCTACTACCTGTGAATGTGACATACAGTATGAGGTTTGCCCAGATCCATTGTCTGCTGCTCGGATCCACTATCTATTGCCTGAGTGAGGTGAAGGCTGCTCGCAGCCTGCAGCATCCCAGACCGAGGTCTCTTAAGGCTTCCCAAAGATGGTTGCTGGCTGCTCGTGAACCTGTCCTGTTTCCCGAAGCCTGCCTAAGGGTTATGTAGTTCCCTGTATCACCTTCCGAGATCAAGATGAGGTTTTTGCTGTTAGATTTAGCCTGCCTGTGTAGTAAACATGCTTCCCGTGACTGGGATCAGTCTGCCCGAGTGAAGAGATGTCTGCCCGTGAGGAATTAGGGTGTTGCCCTCAACTCGTCGGTAGTTTAGGGTTTCATAGAAGATTCCCTACTTCTTCTCATGGCTGACCATGAATAGTAAGGAGTATACCCTAGTTGATTAGGGTATGTGTGCAAGAGGAATTGATGCCCTAGCTAGCCAAAACCACCATGCTAGGGCACAAGAACAAAGATCACCAACAACTGTAGTAGACCAATGAAATCCTCAACCTTCAAGGGAGCAATCAAGCTTGATGATAAAGTGTATGTAAATGAAATGAACTTGATCTTCTTTTATAGGCTTTGAGTTCCTTGGATGTGGTCCAAACACAAAAGAATAAAATAATAGTATTTTATTCTTTTGCTTTTTTAATTTTACCTTTAGTGGTACTAAAGGTCTCTTTTTATTTTCACTTTTACTTCTTAGTGATCCAAGGGTCCTTAAGTATTTTTTACTTTTATCTTTTAGCCTTCTTCAAGTGCCCTGCAGTCAGAACTACTAATGCTTTTATCTCAAACTCCTTGTGCCACCAAGATCGGGTACTAGGTGTTTTAGCCAAGGGTAGCTAATCATTGGAGAAGGTTGCAGAGCCCACAAATCGATGGTAGGAGTGCCTCACATGCCTAGACTTGGTTTAGGACTTATAGTCATGTCCCGGTAACTGACCAAGTTCTACAACCCTAGGCTACATCATTTGACTCAAGGTCAAATACTTGGTAACTGACCAAGCGCCTCCATTCTCCTAGAGAATGGCCCTCAACCCTAGGCTGAGTCCCCCAGTCCTAGAATGGTTCCACATCTTATTACTTTCCAGATGTCTCCATTCAAGAATGGCTACTTAGCTCAAGGTTGAGCTCCCCCAGTGCTAGACTGGTTCCACATCTTGGTACTCTACCAGATGTAGCCATTCAAAGAATGGCTACTCAGCTCAAGGCTAATTTCCCCCAATGTTGGAGTGGTTCCACATATTAGTACTCGACTAGACATCTCCATTCACAGAATGGTTAATCAGCTCAAGGATGAGTTACCCCAGTGCTAGACTAGTTCCACATCTTGGTACTCAACCAGATGTCTTGATTCTCCAAGAGAATGGCTCTCGATCCTGCTTAGGTAAAAATCAACACTCCCTCTCAGCGAGAGAGGTATTCTCTGCCATGCCAATATTGTCACGGAAGTACATGAACTTCTTTGTTGTCAGAGGCTTGGTCAAGATATCTGCAATCTGGTCATCTATATGGATGTACTACAACTTCAGAGTGCCTCTCTATACTAGGTCTTTGATGAAATGATACTTCATTTCAATGTGTTTTGATCTATCGTGAAGCACTAGATTTTTTGAAATATTAATGCAACTTTGATTATCGAAAAATGAATAATCATTGATTCAATCTTTACATTGAATATATAGTAATTTCCTAAGCCAAACAACTTCCTTGCAGGCATCACTTGCAGCAATATACTCAGGTTCAGCGGTACTCTGCACTATGGAACCTTGTTTCCTACTAGACCAAGAGATCATTGGAAACCCCATACTGAAGCAGTAACCTAAATTAATTTTCCAGTATACTACCTACCAGCCCAAACTGAGTCGGCATATCCAAGTAACATTACTCCACTGCTGGAAGTATACCTGAGCCCATAAGTGATGGCACCTCGCACATACCTGAGTACATGTTTGGTTGCTACCCAGTGTATGTGCTTTTGGATTGGAAATGAACTAACTCAAAGAATTAACTGTGTAATAGATATATGGTCTCATGTGTATGAGATACATCAGAGATCCAATGAGCTGTTGACATAGGGTAGAGTCCACATCTTGTGAACTAGTGGTCGAGTCTCGCAACTTCTTCAAGTTGGTTGTCATGGGAACGTTCATGGATTTTCTGCCCTGCATCCAAAATATCTGAAACATGTCCACTGCATACTTCCCTAGTGTTAGGAAGATCTCCCGTGGATTTTGCTAGACCTCTAGGCCAAGAAAATAATGCATCAGACCAAGATCCTTCATTTCAAATTCAGAGGTGAGCTCCCTCTTACATTGTGCTATCAGTTGTTCCTCACCTGTAAGGAACAAGTCATCCACATATATTACAAGGATCAAGATATGATTATGAACAATATTAAAGTACAGCTTGGATTCAACAGTACTTTTGGAAAACCCCAAGCTATGAAGGTATCCATTCATCCTCGGATACCAGACTCTCGGATCCTGTTTGAGCCCATACAAGGATTTCTTTATTTTACACACATGGGACTTACCCACATGAGTGACAAAGCCTTCAAGTTGTTCAATGTAGACTTCCTCATCAATCTTATCATTGAGGAAGGTTGTTTTTACATCCATCTGATGTAACTTCCATCCAAACACTGCATCAAGAGATATGATGGTTCTGATAGTAGTATACCCGGCGACAGGAGCAAAAGTCTCATCATAGCCTATGCCCTATTTTTGGGTAAAGCCCTGAGCTACAAATCTGGCTGTGTACTTCTTAATGGTGCCATCAATAGCGTGCTTGATTTTGTAGAGCCATCTTGATGTTACCATTGAATTTTCTGTGGGTTTGTGAACAAATTCCCACACATCATTTTTCATGATTGAACCATACTCTTCAATCATAGCATCAATCCATACCTGTTGACTTGTTGCTTCATTGTATGTGGAAGGTTCAGCATTGATGAGCTGACTCATAAGACCTGAGTACTTCTACGGCCTTATGCCTTCTCTAAAAGTCCCTGGAGGAGCTTTATGCTTCTCAGCTTATTGTACCATTTCTCGGTACCAGGCATGTCTCCTTTTGGAAGGAGAGACTTCAAGTAGTTCTTCTGGTGGACTTTCAGGTCCCTCGGGTACATTTGGAATTTGATTCTCAAATTATTCTTCCTCCCTCTGAACTTCTAAATCTAAGATCTCAGAAGGAGGTTCTTCATCTTCCTTTGAAATCTCTTGTGTTTGACGAAACACAACTTCCTCATGGAATATGACATCTCTACTGAATTCAATGTACCTCTGTCTAGGGACATAAGATGCGGTAGGATTTTGAGCTTTCGCTGTAACCAACAAATATGTCGTTCTTCCCGGAATGCTCTAGCTTAGCTCTCTTTTCTTTTGGTACATGAATGTACACCAGAGTGCCAAAAATATTCATGTGGTCAACTACAGGTTTCTTGCTGGTAAAGACTACTTCTAGAGTATTTTCCCCCAAGATGGAATGAGGGCTTGTGTTTTTGGTGTACACAGCAGTACATGAAGCTTAGCAAGGAAGATCAAGGTCAGTAATCATACATTTAGCAGCTTCACAAATCATTTTGTTCTTCCTTTCTGCAACCCCATTTTGTTGAGGGTTGTAAGGCACTATTAGCTCTCTCTTGATTACTGCTTCTCAACAAAAATCATCCAATTCATTAGACTCATATTCACCTCATATGACCTTAGGATATGGATGTGTCTGCCTGTTTGATTTTTAATCAAACCTTTGAACTCTTTGAACTTGTCAAACGTTTCACTCTTGTCTTTGAAAAGGTAAATCCAAGATTTTCGAGAATGATCATCAATGAATAAAACATAGTACAAGCACCCACTCAAGGAGGGTGAAGACATAGGTCCACAAATGTCATAGTGAATCAAATCCAACAATGCTTTAGAGCTATTCTTGCTTCTGGAGAAGGGTTTCTTAGTGTTCTTTCCTAGAGCACAACCCTTGCAAATACCATCATGTTTAGGAGAAATCTCTAGCATACCTGTAACCATATTTTGAAGGCCTGAAAGAGATGTATAGTGAAGTTGTCCAAACCTTCGATGCCATAGCTCACATGGATCAATTGTGTGATGAACCAAGGCTTCTGTGGAATTTTTAGAAGCCTTATAAAGACCTCCCTCTCGAACCCCAACCGCTACAGTCGAGCTTAGCTTCTCAATCTTTGCCCATAGTAGGACCTTCTTGTCCATAAAGAAGACTTTGTAGCTTTTGTCTTCTAAGCCATCAATGGAGAGGAGGTTTTTCCTCAAACCAAGAACATATAAAACATTGTCAATATGCAAAATTGTACCTGAATCAAGTTGAGGTGAGGTTGAGCCAACTCCTTCAATCTTGTAAGTGGAGTCATCTCTAAGTTCCACTTGAGTAGTGAACTTATTCCTTTTGTAGCTGGTGAGTGCTTCACGATGACCTTTCATATGTCTAGAGGCACCACCATTTACTATCCAAGAGTTAGCACTATCAGTGATAGATCCAGACAGAGTAAAGATCATGTAATATTCCCTTCTAGGTTCATCTTCTTTGGTAGCCTTGGTATTCTTCTTCTTTTGCAGCAGAATCTTGGAGCCTCCTTTTGAACTTCCTCTTGGGTTTCCTACAATCCTTAGAAAAGTTCCCAATCTTATGACAATTATAGCATTCTAATTTTCAAACATCAATGTGTTTACCTTATGGTTTCTTTCCCTTCCTTTTCTGAGGGGATGGCTTCTTGAACTTCCTTGTCTTAGCTGTAAGAGCAAGGTTTTCTTCCTTAGTGCCAGTTTCCTTGCTTTGAACTCTTCCTTCTTCTTCCAAGAAATCATGCCAAAGTTTATCAAAGTTTGGTTGATTTTCACGTCCACTTACTGATGCCAGAAAGGTTTCCTAAGAGTTTGGGAGACCATCGAATATAGTCTATTCAAGGTCATCATCATCCAGAGTAATACCAAAAGAAGTAAGTTGGTCTCTTACCTGTGCAATATTTGTTGAGAAGGGTCCAACTCCTTCATCCTTGTTCATCTTCAGTGTTCGAAGCCTTTTCTTCAAAACTCTCTTTTGACTAGGAGCCTTATTTTCATACAGATTCATCAAGTTGTCAAAGCATTCTTTGGCAATCTTCAATGGTGTGATGGTGGGCATCAAGTTTTCCTTGACTGAGTCATAGATGATCCTTCTAGCCTTTGCTTGCTTCTTCTTGAAAGCAATTCTAGCAGCATTAGATGTTGATTCTTCTATGGTGTTGAATACCAAGTCATTAAGGTCATTTTCCTCCAGGATGATTATGCGCCTAGCTTTCCAAGAGTTGTAATTTGGTGAACCTTCAAGATTTTCTTCCAGTATGAAAGTGTTGGTAGCCATATCTACTACACAAGTCAATTATATAAATCTATAAAATATCCCAAGGTCTAGGAAGACAACAGTAATCTGCCTCTTACTAGGGTATTCACATGCAAAGCTCTGATACCATGTTGAATTCTAGCATTAGCATGTATTCTTTAATTTTTGTAGACTTTAAGATAACAATAAGACAAGTGCATTAGATAAATCAAAACATCAACACACGTGAACACAAGATGTTTTCATGGGGAAACGTTTAAAGGAAAAAAACCCCCAAAAGCATTAGTAATTCATCCCTTGAATGAGATGACTGAGTTTTTCAATCTCAGAATTATGAGATGGATGTTCTTCAATAATTTGTCAAACCCTAACAAGCTAAACAACTTGTCAAACTCTAGCCAACTTTGACCAAAAATGTCTCAAGGACAATTTTTGCCAAAAACGTAGATCTAGGGCTAACTGCCCAGATTTGTTTTTGCTTCCCGATGTCAATAGAGGGTTGTTCGAAATTTCCTGTATACTGCATGGATGAAGTTTCTTGCTGCCCGAATCAAATTTTTGCTGCCCGGATGTACTATTTTCCTGCCTGAAATTGTTTTTTCTATTGCCCGTGAATGCAGCAGACAGTCTAAGGTCTGCTTGGATCCACTGTTTGCTTCTCGATCGAATCCACCATCTGCTTCTCCATCAAATACATTTTCTGCTTCTCGAGTGAGGTGAAGGCTACCTACAACCTGTAGCATCCCAAACCAAGGTCTGTTAAGGCTACCCGAGGCTATAGACAGGCTGCCCGTGAACCTGTCCTCCTGCCCGAAGCCTGCCTGAGGATTCTGTAATTGCCCATATCAACTTCCAAGATCAAGATGAGGCTGCTGTTGTTAGGGTTAGGCTTCCCATGTATCCCCTCCCACTACCCTCACTGATAATGGTAGATAGAGATGCACCTACACTTCTTGCTTGGCCAAACGCTGCAAGCTCAGCTTTGTTTGCAGCGATCTCATCCTTCTTTCTAATTTTTTCATCGCTGGCATCATGGGAAGATCTCATGATTTCTAGGGTCACTGTAGTAAAAAGGCCGATATCATGGCCAGGTAGTTTGTCTAGATGGTATTTCAACCTGTTAACCCCTCTCGACATGTTATGCCCACATAATTTGCTACTCAAATTTTGTCTATTTGTTCCATCCTCGGGCTCACCATACTGCCAAAATGGGTCCAATATCTTTGGCATTTTTGCAATTAGAACGATTCAACTCAAATGCAATCCTAAGGCAAAAAAACACAAAAAAATTACATTAAACTCCATTGGAGAAAAATAGAAACATTCTAGCTTGAAAAATCAGACCTCTAAATTTAGATTTTAAGCCATGAAAGATAAGAAGAAGAGGGTGGCTAAAAATTAAAAAAACAAGCATGTTATTTTCCATTCTAATTTTTTTAACCCCCATTTTACATTGTGATTGTTTTTCATATTTTTTGGCATGGAAATCAATGGAAAAATAGAAAAAAAGTAGCAAAGAAATATGCAAAGAAATAGTCAAAGAAATATGTAATAAAAAATGCAAGAAATCTTTCAAACAATCCATGGAAAAGATAGAAAAACAATGGGATAAACCTGCCAAGCTCTTTTTATTAGTGTCAATATATGTTTCAACATAATCTTAGCTAAAGACTTGTAAACAACTTGAAGCTCTGTAATATGCCAAACACTGATATTCTATGGTTTTCTAGTCTAGGGCTTGCTTGTAGCCTCAAGATTTGCAATAATACTGAATAAAAATTTGCATGCAAGGTGTCGGGCAATTGTCCCTAAATTATAGCTGAACTAGCGCAAAGATTTTTGAAAAGAAGGTAAAAACTTACCACTGATAATCAAGCTGAAGATGCTCCAGAGATAAGACGCATGCAGGTAAAGCTGAGTTGGTGAAGTAATACTGCTTCCTTCCAGGTGTTACCACCCAATAGCACGAAACCCTCTCCTTGGCTAAAGTTGACATTTTTTATAAAGGAGGTTCCTGATGGAGCCGAGAATTTATTGGGATGTAGATATTCCCATGCCGGAGAGAATGACTGGAGCATGTAGGGATTCTGACCCCTCTAAGCAGGCTAGTAAATTGGTTCCCCTGTTGAGTTTCTCACACCCCCAACCACACAAAGCTGCTGATAACTGCTCTGGATGAGCAAACTAGAAGTTGCTAATCACCCAATGCAGTAGAGTGACCCTGTTGATGAAGATGATGCTAGTATACGGAAGATAAACTAAGATTTAGAGACTCAGCAAGTACTTTGGGGTTTTCCTGCTAAATCCCCCCAGCTGCACATGTGTTCCTGCAAACAATCTTTCGGTGGATGCCAAGTCATTGTTTATGAATGAAATAAAGATGAAGGTTGATGGTGGACATAAATGGCCTACCCTGAAGGAGACTAGGGCAGATATTTCACTGTCGAACCCTCGTTAGTTGAAGACGTCATCTTCAACCTTAACTGTCGATAAACTCCAAATCAACAATAATAATAATCGATAAACTCTTTGGTTCAATAACCCTTCTTAAATAGAATAGCATGTACTTTTAGGGTTTGCATGTCACTTTTAGGGTTTATGCTTCACTTTTGCATGCATTCAATTCTAATTTCATGTTGACTTTAACACTGAAGAAATGAGGCCTGCATGCTCCGCATGGTTTAGGATATGAACTATGATGGCCTTCTTACTACACTGATGACTTAATAATAATGAATTCATGTACCTTTATAGTCCTAGTGCTATTATCCCTCAGTTATTCCCTTTTCTTTAATACCCGCTTGAACCTATGGGAATAAAATAGGTTAACGGGTGTCTAAGGGTGGTTTATTTGAAAGAGGACATTACAGTCCTCCCCGCTCGAAATTGTTGTCTTCAAGTAATCTCCGACCAATATACTGAATCATTTGTCCATGTCTCTTCTTGTCCATTTTTATCAACCAGTTTATTCCGCTGCTGGGTGGCTCTTCTTCTTCTTCGAATCTGTGTTCCTTTTCACCCATGCTCTGTATTCCCTCCTTGTATCTTCTGGGGTACCTGTGAGGATTGAACATGCTAGATTTGGCTCCTTGTCCAAATTCCCTAGGAGCTCATCCTACCTTTGTCTAGAGATCTACCTAGAAATCCCTTCGCATACCATTGTTCCTTCCTTGAAGTCTTATGTGTTGGAGTTGGCCATTTCCTTGTGCGAGTCTTGTCCTCATACCTGAATATGGTGGTCATCCCCTTTGTTTTGGATGACCCTGAAACTTCATTGGGCATTCCCCTTAGGACTACCCTTTTCCCATCTTGTGCCAGGAACTCCATCTCTAATGTTTCGTAATTGGTTGAGTATTTCCCAATTGAGTGCAGCCATTGTACTCCCAAAAAAATGCTTGTGTCTGGCACATCTACCACGTGAAATTTGTCCACCAATGTATAATTCCCAAGCTGTACCTGTAACTAAGGTATCCTCTGTGTGCATTTCATCCTGTGATTTCCAGCCGTGACAATGGCAAATCCCTCAAATTCCTTAGTGGGAAATATTTTCGTCTCTACCCAAGAGGCATCTATAAAGTTATGGGTGGCCCCACCATCAATCTAAGTAATGGCATGCTGTCCCTGGATACTTCCCTTAATCCTGATAGAATGGAAGGTGGGGACCTCTGTGAGGGTAGAAATAGTGGTTCTCTATGGAAATTGTTCCAATTATGTACTGTGTAGTTCTCCATTGGGTTTCTACTCTGACTTATCTTCCTCACTGCTATCTGGAAGTATCTCGATGACGTGTAACTTCCCTTTACCCATACATCTGTGGCCGGTTACCTAAGGTTCTTTGAAATTGAAACATAAGTTCTTCCTTCTCAAATCTCGTCGTGTGTCCTCGTTCAACCATTCCCTCTGTGGGATTATCCTTTCCCTGTTTTCTGGAAGATTGGTAGGTTTTTCCTTGTTTTTCAAGAGATTGGTATGTTTTTGTGGTGGCTTGTTCTTTGGCACAGAATCTTGTAGGTCCAGAGTCGTACTGATAGCATCTTGCAAAGTAATTGGCATGTAAGCCTTTACCCATCCGTAGAGTGGCTCGGATAGTTCCTCTGTAAATAGCATAATCAACCGACTCTCTGATATGTCAAATACCATAACTGCAACTCACTGGAATTCAAATATGAATGTATCGGCACTGGTTGTCTGCTTGAGCTGAGAAATATCCCTGAAATGAATCTATGGGTCCTTCTTATCAAAGCACTCCATAAGCCTTTGTGTGAAGTCACTGTAGGAAGTGATAGTGTTGTGACCCAATGTCACCAGTCCGTGGTACCACCACCCATGTGCTTCCCAATCTAAATGTAAAGTATCCAACTTGATTGCATCAGTCTCTGTCATGGGGTTAAGTTGGAAATAGGTGTCTAACTTCTGTACCCAAATTTTGGCTGAACAACTAGATGTCCCATCAAAGTTGGGGATAGTCAGTATCCCCAATGTGCGTTGCAACTAAAAATTCTAAATGAATGCTCTATTGAACCCTCTTGGCCCGTTCTTGCTCTTCATGTTGCAAAAATATGAGAAAGTCATTGCTGAATGGAACTCATCTCCCAAATGATTGTACTCCTGTAAGTACGCTCCAAATGGTTCACTAGGTTCTGCTATTGCATCTTTCAAGAAGTGAGGCATAGTAGGTCTATTGGAAGGTTTGTTATATATATGGGGTGTGTTTTGCATATTAGTGTATGCATGCCTCCCACTACTACTAGTATCTCTATCTATTGGTGAAAGAGGTATACTGCTATGACCTGGTTCTAGTTTCAGATCCAATCTGTTTATTGCATGCAATACTTCCTTTTTCCCTTTGTCTAGGTCATTCAATGCACTTACCAAGCTGCAAAATTCCAACCTATATTCCTCTTCTCCTATTCCTTTTCCTATGTCAGAGTGTATACTTGTTGGGTCCATGTTTGAGTTGGTATCTTCTAATTGGTTATCCTCACATTCCTACTCCTCAGTGTACCTACTCTTATTTCTCTGACAGGTTACAAAAGTGTCTTCTTCTGTATTCATTTACTTCTCATGTTCAAGCCCACAGCTGGCGAGGAACATGCTCTGATACCACTGTAATATCCTAAACACTGATATTCTATCATTTTCTAGTCTAGGGCTTGGTTGTAGCCTCGGGATTTACAATAATACTGAATAAAAATTTGCATGCAAAGTGTCGGGCAAATGGCCATAAATTATAGCTAGACTAGGGAAAATATTTTCAGAAAGAAGGTAAACACTTACCACTGATAATCCAGCTGAAGATGATCTAGAGATAAGACACATGCAGGTAAAGTTGAGTTGGTGAAGTAATATTGCTTCCTTCTCGGTGTTACCGCCCGGCAGCACGAAACCCTCTCCTCAGCTAAAGGTGACGTTTTTTATGAAGGGGGTGCTTGATGGAGATGAGAATTTACCTAGATGTAGATATTCCCATGTCAGAGAGAATGACTGAAGCATGTAGGGATTCTGACCCCTCTAAGTAGGTTAGCGAATTGGTTCCCCTGTTGAGCTACTCATGCCCCCAACCACACAAAACTATTTATAACTGCTCTAGATGAGCAAACTGGAAGATGTTGATTATCCAATGCAGTAGAGTGACCCTGTTGTTGAAGATGATGCCATTGTACAGAAGATGAACTGATATTTTCCATCTAAATCCCCCCAGATGCACACATGTTCCTACAAACAATCTTCCGGTGGATGCCAAGTCGCTGTTTATGAATGAAATAAAGATGAAGGATGATGGTGGACCTGAATGGCCTACCCTGGAGGAGACTAGGGTATATATTTGACTATCAAACCCTCGTTAGCTGAAGATGTCGTCTTCAACCCCAACTGCCGTGGCTGCACGCTTTGATGTTGCTCAAAAGCTCCAAATCAATAATAATAATAATATATAAACTATTTGGTCAAATAACCCTTCTTAAACAGAATAGAATGTACATTTAGGGTTTGCATGTCACTTTTAGGGTCTACGCTTCACTTTTGCATGCATGCAATTCTAATTTCATGTTGACTTCAACACTGAAGAAATGAGGACAGCATGCTCTGCATGCTTTAGGATATGAACTCTGATTTCTTTCTTACTACACTGATGACTTAATAATACTGAATTGATGTACCTTTATGCTCCTAGTGCTATTAGTCCTTAGTTATTCCATTTTCTTTAATACCCACTCAAACCTATGGGAATAAAATAGGTTAACGGGTGTCTCAGGGTGGTTTAGTTGAAAGAGGACATTAAAAGCTCTGTTCTATTGGCTGACTTCAAGGTCTACCAAATTATTGTACCCAAATATTCTTAATTTCTTGTGTCTCCAAATCATTTTGATTTTTTGTCTCTACTGAATGAGCATGTAATGTAGTGTCAAGATTCAAAGTGGACAAATCACCATACCCATATCAAGTTCCATCCCAGTTAAGAGCAAGAACACTCTTGACCCTCTTGTAGTAGGCTATTGTTTAGATTCGGTGGTATGAAATAGTAGTGAATATCCACCCTAGCTTAACATCTAGATTTGATTCCTACTTAATATTGGCTAGGCTAACTACTATTTGGATTTTGTGTTAGCTTCATAAGATTGGCCAAAGTGCTACCAGGTGAAATTTTGGGTTGAGCTTTATATATTGGCAAAGTTGGCTACCATTTGGGTTCTACACCTAGCCTCCTAGCACCTCTTAGTACTGAATATATGCTGGACTGTTGATGCACCAAGTGGTGCCTTGAAATATTATTTGATATGATGAACTAGCATTTTTATCAGCTTCAATTCAGGAGATACACATACCTCTCGGAAAATGAAAATAAAAATAAAGCAGATGTTGTTTCTTCAGAAAGTAATGGTGGGGCAGTTTTTTCTTGCACTTTGAAGTCATCATTTTACTGCAAACTGATGGAAACACCAACCTAAGACATATAAAATGAAGATAAACAGAAAAATGTGATAAATTAAAATTGCTTAATTTAGAATAGCACTGGTTGTGGAAAATCATAGGGATTTAACAAGATAAGTATATCATTTCTACATACTAGAAATGATATTTACTTAAATAGTTAATACAAGGGCTCCTATAACGTCCAAAAACAAAATACTAACTACTCTAAACATTCAAATCCAAAAGTTGCATAAATACAGTACAGAGATTTAATAAATCTCCTAACATAAACAACATGGCCAGCATTGCAAATAGTTTAATTTCGAGCCATAAGATAAATAAAAGAGCCTGTAATAAGTTTTATATAAATAACAGTAAACTAGCCAAATTTCCATGCTCTTGTATACAAATACAAGAAGAAAAAAATATATGAATATAGATATGTTTGTCCAACTAGCATTTTATATGCAATATACAAGGTCCTGCTAAGATAATAGTTTTGAAAACAGAAAGTAAATAGTTCGATCACTGTAGCATGAGTCATTCATTCATATGCACAGGGGCATTATGGTTAATCTTCAAGGAATCATAACGAGGAACCTCATATTCCACAATATCAGCTTGTTTCCCATCTTCTACTTGTACCTTTTTAGTAGTTGCTGCTTCCAAAACATAAGCTTTAACTTCTTCAAATCTTTCCTCTGACAAAGAGACTTTGGCAAGTAATTTCCATGCATAGTCCTCAGAAGCTTTGTCAAAGTCTTCAAAACCATGTGTCCACTAATTTCTCACACATCAGGATTAACTTGAGTGTTTAGTATCTCTTGGTTCACTTCTGCCAAATCTTGTTTCTCTGCATAGTATTGGTCACAGAAATAGCTCAATATTTTCAAAAATATACCAAGAAATCATAAACTTGACAAAAGGAGGAGACAATGTCTCAACAACACCATCAGTCTACTACGCTACATGAGGAAGCAATCAAAATTGGAACCATTGTAAGATGCTACTGCATTGTACCTGAGGAAATAGAAAGACTCTTTTGCCACAGTCTGCAATGGGCACATTGTATGGTATGTTGTTATCTTAAAGATAGATGCAGGAGTTGCCAATGGCATCGTAGAGGTCCTCCAAAGTATTACCCCCTTCAAAAACCAAACCTCTCATAGGATAGTTGCAGAGTTCAAATATCTTGAACCCACCTTTCTCAGACTACCATGGTACTCTTTTTGTGGGTGATTTTTCTATAGGGAAAGGAAGGGCCAAGTAATAGGCCTGCCCCAATGTTCAATTCATTATGCAAAATTTCAAAATTTGTAAATATCATCATTGCAATCTTATCTCTACAATCTAGAAATATTTATTGAAAGAAAGAACCGAACATGGAAAACACAATGTCTTCTTTAACCTCATCTCTTTACTGTTCAAAAGGCGCATAAATGATAAAGAGTGTTTCATAGAAAAGTCAAATTTTGTAACTAACACAATGTATTAACAATAGTCTCACCTGGAAATGCAGATGGTTTATAGTTGCAAAAGCTCCAAGGCAATAGTAGCCCAGACGAAAAGATGGGTTGTCAACCTCAGCAGCAAAATGCAAAGCTAACAGTAAGCTATCATGGTCAATGCATTGGGGTAAGCAGTCCAACACTCTTGGCACGAGGAGCAAATGACCATATTCAATTAGACTCACCTACATGAGAATAAAGATGATCGATTAACATAATCTTTTAACATTCAAAACACCTCAAACCATGCATAAAAGTTACTGTCAAATGATCCACTTTCCTAGCAAAATTAATTCTTCTTAAGGGTCAAACATTTAAGGCTAAAGTACTTCGAAATTTTGCATGGATTCCAATGAGTGAGGAAAGTAAAACTGGAAGAAGACATTTTATTTTGAGCTGCAATGGATGAAATGATTGTTCTACCTTTTAATTTCACTTTTGCACATTGAATCCAAGAGGCTTTGCAGCTTCCTCAATTTTTAATACTATCTCATTTGCAGGGTGTTTATACACACACCTTGTTTCTCGCTTAACCATACCCTACTTAACAGCATACTAGTGCACTTCATTAAAATCTTGTATCTCAAAAGAAATAACTACAAATGTAGTATCCAATATTCATAGCTATAAGGTCATTACTGAAGGTAGGGTAGTTTAAGCTCTAGTCATTGCCAGGCGATCATAGTCAGAAGTCCTAGCCATGTGTAATAGACAATATACAGTTAGTTAATCATAGCCAGCAGGAGGTCATAGATGATAGCCAATAGTCAGTGATTGACTTAAGGTCATTGCCACCCATAGCCCGAAGGTCATTGCGGAGAGACAGGAGTAATTGACTTCAGGTCATTTGCTAGTTGTTGACAGAAGGCCAGTCATAGACATATAGACATACCCGAAATATATGTACTCCTGGGTTCCATGCCCGAGATAAGAGGAATTGTACCCCATACTACATACAATAGAATGCATCGACATGTTGATAGAGTTAGTAGCCTAGCAGCTTGTGTTGGTGCTAGAGTGAGGTGACACCTAGCTAGTGGGTGGGGCAAGGAAGGGGACTATGGGCGTCAATATAGAACAACCATTTGTCTATCTAAACCAGGGTAGTTGGCTCTCTAACTACTACTACTAGGGAGTCAGTAATTTTCCCAAGCAGGTAAATAAGTGTAATTGAGCCAAAAAAATGAGGATGATAATCAACACCATGGTTATCATAGTAACTGAAATCATAGTAGAGATATGGGATTTTGATTTTAGAAACTCAATGATTGGCTCTAGAGTCTTGTTAGTTGCTTTTCTTATAAATACCAATTTCAACTTTGTGTAGCCAGTGTCTTAGATCTCAATGTTCATTCTATCTTAGGAATTTCTGCTTATCTAGATTCTTGTCTGAGGTATATTGGGCTTATTACAATTTCCATCTATTTAAGTCTTTGTTTTTGTGCTAAGACAATTTGTTAACCTTTGATACCAAATGATAAGTTGCAATGCTTATGCTCATCCATTCAAAATATAACTGACTAGCTCAACAGGACACTTGAGTACCAAGAACTAGATGTTGATGTAGAACTACGTGATTCTACCTCTTTTGCAAACTTGGAAATTGCAGAAAGTGGATAATGGGTGCAATTCTAGATATTTAAAGATTGCACAAGATTGATCATTCCTTAATTAGTTTGGTAGAAACTCATCCTGCTTGTATTGAAGATCAGGCCTTGCACCTGTTAACCATGACTTCTTGGGAAGGTCATCCATCCCAAGACACTTGGCTCAAGTGCACTTAACCATGTAGATTCCCCCCTAGTCAAACCCACTTAGATTGTTATTCTATTTGCAAAACCTTAGCTAGTGGTGTGCTTTGTAAATTATTCATTCAACATTCTATTCTTTGTATTTAAGTATGTGGGGAGCTTCTGCTGCTTTCATGAATATGTCAAGCCTTCAAAACTATCCATCAATTTCATTTGTGTTGAGTAATCATGCATTATAATTTAAATGGTAGTTTGGAGGCCATAAGTTGATTGCTTACACAGCTGGATGTCAAATAAAATTATTGAACTTTGCAACTATTTTGTGAATATTATTTAATAGTTTAATGCAACTTTCAGGTGGTAGACAAGGTAAACATCATTTCTAACAGTGGACGGACTAGAGGATTGTCTAGAATTGGCCATATTTATTTTTGAGGTAGGGTTGGTTATACAAACATGGATGATTTTGAAGGTGTTGCAGGGACTGTTTACAGTGAGGACTATGATCAGCCTAGTCCCATATCCATATTAGAAGCTTTTTTTTGAAATCAAAGTTACAACTCATCATAGAGCTTGGGTGGTACACATGGTAAGCAACTTTGAAATTTTTCTCATTTGTGGATTCTACAATCATGGTAAGTTCATAGAGATCTCAAGGAGATTAGCCAAATGTATCCTTTGTTTTCTTGACACTAGATTATCATCTGATTAAACTAAGGAAGTATTGTGCTTATTACATATGCCTTCTATCTAAGTCTTTGTTTTTGTACGAAGAGAATTTGTTAATATTTGATACTAGATGATAAGTTGCAATTCTTATGCTCATATGTTTAGAATAGAACTAGCCAGCTCTGCATGACACTTGAGCACCAAGGACTCATCTCGTATGTTTATAGTGTATTTTGAGGATTGCCTCCTTTAAACAAAGGGTCTATCCTTTGTTGACTTAGATACAAGTCACAAGAGGCATCCTTATTTAGCTCTTTCATCCTTTATTCAGACTACTTCCTTAAATCTCTCGAGTCAGAAACAATGTTCGGAATATTAGTCTTTTCTTAGAATTACAAATATTGCAATCTTGGTGTTAATATTTCCCCTTTCCCCAATTCTTAAAGGGTTCTAGCTCAATGGAAGAGCATCTGCTTTAGAAGCAGGAG
>LPNX010437314.1:150883-167134 GCA_001517045.1 Pseudotsuga menziesii | reverse complement strand
AGGAGGTGAGTTGTCATATATACCTACCCCATAAAGCCCCTAAATCATAATATTTTAATATATCTTATATTTTTGTAGTACATCTCTTAGGAGGCCCATTTTTGACCTCAAATTCTCTCTAATGTTTCTCTAACAGGTTCTCCAGCAATAAAATCTCCTTTTCAGCTTCTTCAAATACTGTATCTGCATGCTTTACATCTTCCTAATCATTAGTCCTGGTTTGGTGACTTTCAACTTCACTTAAGACAGGTCCATAAGATGGATTGTCTTCTGCAATACCTACAAACACAGTCAATTTGTCAGCTTTAAACCCATAAGAACCAATGGTGTTATTTGATGATTCAATCATCAAATCTTCCTGATGTCCCAAGTCTGCTACAAAACTCAGAAAATCCTCAATAACCTTCTTTTCATCTTCCCCAAGCATAATATCTGAATGCTTGATTTCATCCCTTGCTTCATCCTGTTCTTGGCTATCAACATCATAATCCAATATCTTTCTACCTTCAGCCTTTGTTACATGCTGAAAACAAACACTTTCACTCAGTTGCGCATGTGCATTTGAATGAGACTCAACTGTCCCATCATCTTCTTGAACAGAATTAAGATTTTTCCCTTTTCCTTAATTCTTTGTGACAATCTTAGCATATTGTCTTAATTCATTCATTGTACCTGCAAACATACACAAAATAGTAGTTTCAAAACATTGAGACCTCTTGGCCTCACTTGAAGCTTCAATCTTCAAGTCTTCTCCATGATACTCACTTCCCTTGAGTATCTCATCCTCCCATTAAGGATTCATCAGTAGCTCTTTCTTCTCCTTCTATAACAGCTCCATCATAACTTCTATATGGACTTCCATCTCAACCTTCTCTCTCTCATAATCTTCATTAGTCATTTGCTTCCATATGCCATTGGCTTTGGCATCTTCTTTCAGTACTTTGTCACTGCCTTCTGAACCTTTCCTATGCCTTTCGATAGTATTCTACTTGAAATTATTTCACTCTTTATGAGTTGCACTAGCCTCTGCAGTAACAGTTCTCCCTGCTACAACCTACCTCACCAAACCTCCTATGTGCTTGGTCTTTTGGCAAGTACTGGTCCTATTTTCTAGGACATCCTTGAGAAATCCCCTATGCTCCTTCTAGGCTTACACTCACAAATCATCTGCTCTAGAGAATACAACTGTCCTCTTGTATTTCAACCTCAGCTGAAATAACTAGGTTCTGGCCACACTTCTTCTTTTCCTAGAAACCCTCATTGGCTTCCTTCATCAATGTTCCTAAGGCTATTATCTTCTTGATGAGATGTCTTCTCTCCTACTTCTTGCATGCAATCACTCCTCCCAAACGAGTTATCTCTGTCAAAAACTTACCATTCAGGCTACAAGCCTCTTCTTCTCCTGCATGCAAAACTCCTTAACTCATGAATCATCTTCTTTACAGATTGTCGGTCTGTCTTCTTGCCTTTACACTAAACACTATATTACTCTTTGTTTATTTTCCCGCTCTGATACCAAAATTGATGCAGGCACCACCTGCAATTTCATCTAAAATAATTCTTCTAATACCCTGCGGGTTATGGTCCAATAATTTCCTTCAAATATCCAACTTTTCAATTTGAATTTACAACTGTCTTTTGTTCTCAAAATGAATTGACAACATCATTTATTGATTTGTCATAGTGCTAGGCACATCCACATGTTGCAGCCAATAATACCAAGGTGTAACTCTGTCTCCATACACAAGCAATTTGCAAGATCATATATTTATTCCAAGTTTCATGTTTTAAACCACTACATTCCAGATTACACAAATGCATAAATTATTTGCTCAGAAGCACATACTCTTCTCTCAGAGGGTTATTTACCTTTACCATTAATCGATCACCAAAACCAGAATTCATCACCTTTTCCTTATGTATAAATTCAATGGAGCTACATAATTACTTAATATATTGTAGAAATCTAAGGAAACTTACTACCTAATACTTCATACACATATGCGTCACCAGATGTGTTTCAATGTTCCTACAAGGAGCCACAATTTAGGAATCGACCCTTCTATCACAATGCATTCCTTTCTGGTTTCCAAACTAAATTTCAACAAGGAAATATGAAACAATAATAGTTGTAGGTCATCTTACCAGTCCTTTGTAGTGATTCCAATGCAAGCAAGAATCATTAACTTCTAAGCTCTCAACTGGTACTTCATCATCATTATGGCTCTGCAACAATTTTTTTAAGTCATCCTCGCTTTGATCATGATTTTTGCTGGAGTTTATTTATTTTAACAATACTTTACGTAGGTATGAAATCCAAATGCCCTTCCTCTCTTCAGAACTGCAATTACTAAAACCCTTCATTTTTATGATTCGACCACTATTCCAGTGTTGGTCGACAACTTCTTATATACTACTTCTTCACTAAATCATTTTGTAAATCGATTCTATTTCGAAAGGATGTCAATCTCTTCTTTAGAACTGAAATTTCTTGCTCATAAATTCTACCCATTTTCCTTCCCTCAATGAACCCATCATTTTGTTCCTTAACAAGCAATCCCTTCAAATATGAAGTGTCGTGCACTCAGGATTATACAATCAACATGGATTTACCAATTAAATCAATATTGATCATAGTTGAAGCCATTCATAAGATGCATAAATAATATATATAGATGATGAATTTACTCTCCATTCTATAAATGAACTGTACATACATAATAAACCATGACTTAACTTCTAAGAGTTCTACTAAGCTATTATGGCCCGATCTCCCTCTGCTTGGCCATCCTTCCCCCTTTTTACAAATTCTCATAGGCTTACATTAATACCTCTAGAATCTCTTCTTCCAGTTATTAAAACCCTAACAAACTTTATAAATTAATGGCAACAAATTCTTAAGCTAGTGCAACCAATTGTATTTTTAGAAATCCACCTCTCTCTCTACCTCGTGACTCATTCACTATCTTCTCGAGTCATCCCAATTCATAAGGAATTAGTTACATAATCATTTTGAATGACACCTAGACAAACTTAAGGATATTCCCTATCTGTCTTTACTTGGAAATAAAGTACTTTGTACATGGAAATTTCATTGGCCCCTCCTTCGGCTGATATCAAGACCTAGAGGTCGGACCCAACATTATGGTTTAGAATTGGAGGACTAATGCTCCTGCATCACAGTGTCTAGTATTGAGACATATATTTTTTATGAAATGGTTGAGAAATGAAAATTTTATGGAATAAACATAATAAGTTTTCTAAAAATCCAATTGCATCTAAAAGGTCCACCAACTTCATGCACTCGTACGTATACTAGGTGATTAGATCAAGGAGGAAGCCGTAGTTTTTCTCTATTATCTGGCTACACATTTAGGTAATCACAAGGCTCTACTTGACACCCTTATCCATGAAACTAGGGTGCACTAAGTGATTAAATCGAGGAGGAAGCCCTTGTTCTCCTACGCTATCTAGTTGCACATGTAGGTAACCATTAGAACAAGCAAAGGCATTGAGTTCCCTCAAAATATCATTCCTTCAATTCCCTATCCAACCTGTAGGATTTAGATAATTTTATATATAGCTTATTTCCTAGTGTGATAAGTGGAAATTCAAATAATCTTATTAATAGTATTGTTAGGAAATTGAATATTATTCTTCTCTTCCTCATAACTTCATAAATCTAGAGTTTCCAAAGCGATGAAACGTGGAAGGCCTTATCGAGCTTGAATGGAATGTCACTTTACTTGATGTAGTAAATAAATGTTGAGAAACTCATAAAGTTTGATCATGTTTGCAATAAAATAGAAAAGGAATATAATTACACTTAAAATAAGCTTAGAGCAAGCATTCAAAATATGAGAGGAAACTTATAAAGTTAGATCATATCTCTAAAAAAATGAGAGTGATAATCATTTATCATGTAACTTGTCAAGATTTAAACTTTGAAGTATCTTAACAAAAAATCTCAAATTAATCAATGTTAGTTTTGAAAATTAATCAATGTTATTTTTTATAGGAACTAATAAACATACCTCTCATGACAAATTATTTCAGTTTTGTCATGAATTTGCACTTGGGGTGGCACCTAATGGAAAATAATTAAATGCCTCTTGGGGTCCAAGATGTATAGGTATTTAATGTTATAACCTATCATGGGCATTAAATAAACTTCCACAGGATGATGCCGCGGGGATATGAACCATTGCTGCAACATTAAATGGTGCATTGCTCGCCTCATTCATACTTCATACTCACCCTTTTATCTTAACAAATCATACTAAAACTCCAATATCTTAATTCAAGATGAGCGTAATCAATCATTGATTTGAACTTTGAATCATCTTTTCTTTTTTGTAAGTAGTAAAGAACTATATTAATATACAAAAACATATAGTAAATGCAAAGGAACCATGTCTAGATAGTCTTGAGTTCAAGAGAAGTGACACCATAATAGAGAGACTATCTTGAGCTGAAAAAAGAGCCTGCCCTCAAAGAGGGAAACCAATCTTGGCCAAAAACACTGAAATTGTTTAAGATATAAACCAACTGGTTAGACCAAAACTAGACAAGTGCTATAAACCACAATGCAAGTTTTGTATTCGTCCTCATCATTAGCTGAGGGTGCAAGTGGTGAATCTAGCAGCAGCTCCTTTGCTAAATGGGGTTCCCGTTTCAATGACATCAAGCTGTAGGCCTGAGAACAGTCTCCTATGCTCATCATCCTGGTTTCTTGTATGCGAGCAACATCTTCTGAGGCCGGAGTCGACTTGTTACCTGGTGATTGCATTACTTCCTACCTTTTGGAGTCTGGGGAAGGCATTAATGATTTCTTATCTAATGAATTATTAGATGATCTAGAGGCAGACAAGGGGGGAGCTCTGTCCCTTTCCATTAAAAGTTAATCCAAGACGTTCTTCATCTGCTAGTAGTGTGATTGTCATTGGAGGAGAGGCAGTGCAGAACGATGGTGGGAAATTGCTTCGACCTCCTAGTCATCCATCGTCCTGTGGATTCTAAGAGGTACATGTACACCATAACCAGAACTGAACCGATGACAAGGACCAGCTCACCCAACGCATCCTTTGTAGGTGATGCCCCTATGTGGAGTCGCTTGAATCCTGCACGGCATGGCGTCATAGCGATAGAAAACAAACCAAATTGTACCTGACCCTATGTTTGAAAAGTTGAGAATCCATGGAGGAGTGAACAGAGAAGAAAATAAACTTGAATAATGAGATGCGAAGTCTGATGCTTGTCATATACACCTAGAGAGTGAATGTTTCATGTGTCATCCCATACCTGTGACAGGACAAGACCATCATTCCAATCGCTGACGGAGATAAGAGCCATGCACTAGGAGATGTGCATCATTACAACCGGTGTGAGGGATAATATTAGGTGTTAATGCTGAGGGAGAGTCCTTTAATGGAGCCAGTAATGCCTCAACAGACATAAGTGCACTATCAACCACATCCGGGAGAGCTTTGAATCCCTGAGCTTTAGTAATAATTGTAAGATCCTGTTGGCAGCCAGCAACAACCTCTTCATCTTATTAACAAATGAAGAGAGATCAGCTCTCCATGTGATTTATCAATTCAAAATTATGAAAGAGCACCTTCAGAATCATTGATTCTGAAGGTACTCTCAATCAAAGGAAGGTGATTTAATGATTCTGGAGCTGAAAGAAACTTGCTCATTAAATTGGACTTTAAACAACTGTCAGATGAGTTTCATAAATTTTTCATAAATTTATTTAAATCATCAAGATAAATTTATGTGACTTAAGGGATTGATGCCAAGAAAAAATTAATAAAACACATTTTGTGTTAAGTAGGGTATTATTAGTCCTAAGACTAGGAGTAACTTTCAAAGTTAATATCATATGTAATACCATACTACGAACTTTGTAAATATGAATAAATGTTGTTTACATAGGGAAGTTTTACTTATGTTTTATCATTCAAATATCCTATATAACGTTAGATATGCGTCGATAGGATGTTTGAAGGGTTTAAACTTAGTTTTGTACATACATAGCATAGATATTAATCTAGTTACTTTATCAAAGCATTGTTAACATTAGAGTGCGATTTTATCACCTTGCATACCACTACGTAACATGATTAAAATAGGGATGACTGTTAAGATTAGCTGGACATGCAATAAGCCAATTGTCAAGTTGATAAAATGATCAATCATTTGGATCAATGAGCTGGTATGAAAACGTGGCCTTCACCCCTTGACAGAGTCGACAGTTGTATGCATATGAAAATATTGTGTTGACAGTGTTAAATACTGACGGTCATTTCAATTTACGTTGTTGTACCTATTAATTATGAACCACTGTCAATAATCAATGGCTGAAATGATGGTTCTATCAGTCACCGTATCTCTGGTTCACCAAGTTAGTGGTTATCACTAACAGTCATGGTAAAGTGTAGATAAAATGGCATGAATCATGGTATTGTGTGAAGTTGTAACACTTACCACTGCTTAAAATCCCACTAAAATGGCAGGTTCAGAGATTGTATCTCCGATTAGATTTGAAGCATGCGAAAATAACCCATTATGTCGTATGTTTGGATACCTATCCCTTCTGTGTTCACTTCTCCATTTGTTTCAGGTCGAAGATAGGAGAGTGCAGAGGAAACCATGTCTCCTATGAATCGTTTTGAGATTTCGGTGTCTGAACTAATAGAAGCTAACCAGGAAGTTGCCAAGAAATTAGAGAAAATGGGATGGGTAAATTTATTTAGGTGTTTTGATGGTCACCATGTGGAGATTACTAAGATGTTCGCCATGAATTTTGAAGATGACAGGGTGCAAATTGGGGGTTTCGAGTTTGTTATCAACGAGGATAAGATTTCCAAATCCACTAAACTCCCACAGGTTGGAGAACGCTTGTTTAAGGGCACTGTGGTCAATAAGAAGAAATGCTTAGCTTTGTTAATGCCATTACCAGATAAAACGAAGCTGAGGATAGGTGTCCCTGTGAAATTTCTGAAGCCCGAATGGAGAGTTTACTATGAAATCTTAGTGAGGTACGTGTCTTCTTGTGGACGATATTCCCATTTACACTTGTATCATTTACGGTTACTGTTAGCAGTAAAGGGTTGCAAACTTAATTTTCCCTTCTATCTATGGCAAAGTCTTAAGAAGATGTCGTAGTCTGTTAAGAATTTCAATAACCCTGACAGTAGTCTTTGTCACCATGGGTTGATAAAAATAGTATTGCAATTCCAATTATCTGCTAAGGGTGTGTCTTGGGATAATTTTCTAGTTGATTGTCAATTGGGGCCGACGCAGTATTGGCCTAATCCATCCCCATGAACTCATAGGAAATGAAAGGTATTAAATCCTGGAGTCAATAGTTCAGAGGTCAAGGAATTCGAGGTCGTAAACATGCCCATAAACAATGAGATTAATGAAAATGACGACAGGGATGCAATTCCTTGCAATTCAAGGGAAATCTTAGATAAACCCTTACCTGGTGAGAATGATAGCAACCCTGGAAACATAAAAGAAGGATCAGCCAAAGGTGAAAATAATAATAATGATGAAGCAAATAAACCTGACGAATGCAACAAAGAATCTATGCATAAATTAGATCATTTGGCTCAGATCTGTTGTGACAAGGAAGGACTTGGTTTTGAAAACCTATCATTTTCACGAAGAGTCACAAGGAGCATGCATAGTATTCATTCGATTTCAGGATAGAGGGCTGATCAACAGACTTCCAAATATACAGCTACTAAACCTACAGTTGTAGATATTGAGGATGATATCCTGTCATCTGTCCCTAACACAATGGATGTAGGGAATTCTGCTATCGCGCAGGGAAGTGATGCACAATCAGATGATGTTGAAGGAAACCAATCAAAAACAAACACAAACATTGCAGATCTTGAACCATTATACAGTCAGCATTGTGACAGTCCTCGTTCTCCTCAGGTAAATAAAGAAGACGAAACTCTGCAACAGGTATTAGGCAATATCTACCAAGATAAAATCACAGAGTTTAAAGGAAAGCTCAAACAGTGTCTATCCAGCACAACATTATTGGAAGAAGAAAACAAAACTTTTAGAAGAGAATTGCTTGAATGGATTGATAGGTGGAAAAAGGTGAACATTAAGAAGAATCAATATAAGAAATCCAAGAAATCAGTCATAAGTACAAACCAGCTGCTACTAGAACGAATTGAAAAACAAAATATTAAAATTATCAGGTTGAAGGCTAAACTAGTAGAAGCTAGAAGAGTAGTCACTCTTCATAATGAAACTTGATGATTTTCTTATGTCGCAGCAAAATAGGTAATGGTCATTACGATTTCGCATGCCTGTAAAATCGGAGATTTAACAGGCATGCATTTAAAATTTCAAGTTATTTCTGTTAGCTATGTATTAAATTGATTTTAATAAGATGCTTTGATCAACTTCAATGCAGGAAGTTTTATCACCACCCTTTTTCCAGAAGTATACGACGTGGTCATACAATGGCTTGGAGATGTGCCTGTTTGGTTGTGAGCTGGAGTTTTGTCAATGATTAAGAACTTTCTGGGATGCCTCGACTCAGGCCAGTCGATTTCTATTTTTAGTAGTAGGTGTAATTAGATGCCCTTTTTGGTTAAATAATCCCTATAATGTTGCATGCAACATTTATAGAGGAAAACTGAATCTTAATAGGATATAAGGGAAGAGTTTTGATGAACTCGGGAGGATAGAGTGTGTGAAGAAAAATCATTTGAAATATATTTTATTACCGGTTCTATATCATACTTAAAGTTGAAGCTTTGATGTGAATGCTACTGGATATCTGCAAACAAATACTGTGACTGGTATTTCATGTTTTTGGATTATATATATATATTTATATATTTCAGTTTGTTATCTTCTGTTTATATATTAAATCTGTGTGCTGTGACACATTGATGTTTAATTATCTCTTTTCACTTTATCAGTTCAAGGTAGTGTTTTGAATAAATATTTCATTATGATTTTGTTTATTAGTATTTTTACTATAAACATAAGTTTTAATGATATCCTTTTCTGTTTATTTAAAATATCATTTGTATGTTGACAATGATCTTTAAATAAGCATCATCTTCAATTCAAAAAATTGTCTTGATCATTAATTATTAATCAATTTCAGATAGTTGAAATGGACTGTGTGTTTGCAGGATAAACTTCAGCTCTGATATTATATAGCAGAATGACCTTTAGTTATGATTTAAATATGTTTGTTTAAATTATACTTTTGTCTTTCTGTTCATATTTGTTGATTAATAGTTAATATAATCTTAAATTTGCTCTCAGCTGAGATAGGGTTAAATAGATTAGATAGATTAATTAGTTTTAAAATTTTATTTGTTAATTAGCAATTGTTAAATCATTCTGCATTCTTTACAAAAATCGAAGTCTTTCCTTAAGAAAGCAACCTTAGGATAGTTTAGACATTTAGGTAAAATAAACATTAAAATAGGTTAGATTTTGCTAGTTTTAAGTTTTCCTTAAAGGACAAACTAGCTGGTAGCAGGACCATAACCTGCGAGGTTTTGTTAATTCAAACACACCGGACGTTGCTTTAAGCTGATTGTGTGGACAAAACCTCCTTATTGGCCTAGATTCAGAAAATCGGGCCAACAGATCCCCAAGTCCATTATGCCCGTGGGAGGAAGAGCGAAAGGAATGATGATGAAGTTGAGGAGTATGGGATGAGCAAAAGGAAATATGGTGGTCATAGGGAAAGTTCAATAATGATGACAATTTTTGCATGGGAGGAATAATAAGATGAAGTATGATGAACTTTGGGACCATAGAGATGAACAATAGGAAAGGTGGCAATCATGGAGGTAAGGAATAAGTTATAACTACTAATTCTTGTCATAGAAGTTGAATATCTCCACAAGTTGAACCAAAAACATCTCTGCCTAGAATTTGAAGAGATTGATAAATGCCATTGAACATTCTATAATTTATACCATTTATAATACAATGAATGAGTTGAAAAATTGTGATGATGCAATGATTACAAGCAAACTGCAAATAAAGAGTGAGGTGGAATCACTCTTTCCCCAATTTAAAGGAAAAATTAACAGTTGAAATATTAACAACAAAAAAATTCTTAATTGTGTTTCATGTATTTTTCAGTTACTCCCATAATTTCTTTTCATTGTAATGGATTCTTCAAGACTTTGGTGCTCTAAGATTTGGAAAATGACATTGGCATTGATATTCTATAGAGTTTCCTTGGCTAGATAAAGTGCATTAAAGATATAAATTAAGTTACTTCTAATTTAGAGTTATGGAATCGCTACCATATCAATATGTTTTGGATCTCTCACAATTGGTGTTATATTTTAGGTGAATGTTTATCTAGAAAGGAAGTTGCTGGCCCAATATTTCAATGAACCCTATGCATGATGGACCCCATGTTGCTTTGTGTCTCTGGCTCTAAAGTATGTGGCTTGGTTCCTTGAATTCTAATTGTAGATTCAGTATGGAAGGGATGTGCATCTAGTGTCATCATATGGTTTTCATTTAGACCTCAACGCAAGTGCTCCTACCTACAATTTATTTAGACACTAAAGAATCAGAACACATAAACGCCATATCTAAATGATGCAAAAGGCAAGTTGCAATTAGTGGTGCTTTTAAGCACTAATTCCTAAATATAAATGGTATAAAGCTAGTTAGTGGCCAAAGGGTGAGAACTTATCCATTGTATGATTTAAGGCTAATTTGTACCTATAGGGAAAAGAGGGTGGAAAACATTTTGGGGCTATGGACGCTCGCTGGTAGTGGGCATAGGCCGAGTCATTTTCTGGGGCCCAGAAGGATTTCTAGGGAACCTGTCTTTGGAGGATGCCTAGTATTTTGTGTTAACGTGATACATGACTTAAAGTGAAATGTTGTAAATTGTTAAATCTTGTTAAGAAGATACTTGTTCTAGACTAAAGGAAACAAACCTAAGTACCTTAACCATTTGTGATATATTTCCATATCTAAATGATGCAAAAGGAAATCTACAATTAGTAGTGATTTTAAGCACTAATGCCTAAATGTAAATGTTATCAAACTAGTAAGTGGCCAAAGGATGAGAAATCATCCATTGTATGATGTAAGTCCCATTTGTCCCTACAAGGAAACAGGGTGGAAAACCCGTTGGGGACATGGATGCTAGCTAGTAGTGGGGCTAGGCCAAGTAATTTTCTAGGTCCTAGAAGTTTTTCTAGGGAACTTATCTTTGGAGGATGCCTAGTATTTTGTGTTAAAGTGATAAATGCCTTAAAGTGAAATGTTGTAAATTGTTAAATCTTGTTAAATAGATACTTGTTCTAGCATAAAGGAAACAAGTCTAAGTACTTTACCATTTGTAAGATACTGCCATATCTAAATGATGCAAAAGGAAAGCTACAATTAGTACTGATTTTAAGCACTAATGCCTAAATGTAAATGTTATAAAACTAGTATGTGGCTAAAGGATGAACACTCATCCATTATATGATGTAAGGCTCATTTGTCCCTATAGGGCAACAGAGTGGCAAACCCCTCAAGGTTATGGATGCTTGCTGGTAGTGGGGCTAGGATGATTCATTTTCTAAGGCCCAAAAGGTTTTCCAATGAACCTATATTTAGAGGGTGCCTATCATTTTGTGCTAAAGTGATAAATGCCTTAAAGTGAAATGTTGTAATTTTTTAAATCTTGTTAAACAGATACGTGTTCTGGCCTAAAGGAAACAAGCCTAAGTACTTTAACCATTTGTGAGATACAACCATTCCCTATTGTCCTATTTCATGCATATGTCACTATGGTTGTGTGTATTTGTTATCATTCAGAGAGATCACATGGTCAAGGTCAACTAGAAGTCATCACTCTTTGTCTTAAAGCCTTGTTTTCCACTTTCACCCAGCATTAGCAAATTGGTTAAACTTTGTAAGTATGCCATATGCAAGGGGCTTTATGGAATATTCAAAGGTGATTCAAGGACACATGTATATTTTGATTATTATTGTTTTTGGTGTTCTCACCATGATTATGATTAGTATGATTTAATTTGGGTTTTAATATAAATCTTGGAGCATCTCTTAACTTGAATGCATGCAGGACCAGCTCATCTTTTTATCTCACCTTCATTTTGAGTATTTTGACCTGGTCAACCCAGTTGACCAAGTCAAACATGGTTCCCAAGGAAGTGACTAAAAAAATAGATATCAGATAAATTTTCTCTAGACATGCCCAACAACAATTTTGTAGCCTCAGTTTTCAGGTTCAGTGATTATGAAATTCACTGATGAAATCAAATTAGCTAGAGAGGTTGAAGAATTGGCTTGGAAATGATTCTTAATGATGTATTATGGCTCTATGGATTAGTTTCACTCGGTGTTTTGCTCCATATTATTTTATTATCCCTCCTAGGGAGGACGTCCCCCATGGATCACCCCTCACCTTGGTTATTGATGTATTACATTGTTATATATTATGTTATGATGTTGTATAGGGGCCTAGGGTGATTTATGTCCCTAAGGCACCCATTTATCATGTACCATATTGTTATATCCTAGCACTAGGAGGTATTACACCTCACTAATGAATCTCTGGGAAAAGTGTGCCCCCTCTATGTATTGATCCATGTAGAAGATTAAATATTGATCTCCAATGTTGATGATGTTTTGATCTCAACTGTTGAATGGATAGTGGTTATTATGTGGACACACTCTCGATCTATTTAAGATTTGTGATCCCCCCATTGTATCCCATAGGGAAATTTGGCACCATATGATCTTGAAGAATAATAGACATAACTTTTTCGTCTGTCGATAGCAAATGAGGAGATTCCCCTTGTCAATTATCGTATGGGTCGCACTTCTTCCTGGAACATTCACCCTTCAAAATTTTAACGCGGAGAATTTGTTGTTCAGAGTTTCTTTATCTCCCATGGAGTTATCATTTTTAATTTGCATTGCAACTCATGTAGGGAAGAAGAGCTCACTAGATTATGAGACCCCATCCACAATTCTCCACCTTGCAATGATTTCAAACAACATCTTTCCAAAGCTATAGACATTGACCTTGGTTGTGATGGTTGGGAGGGAGAAGCATTTTAGAGCCAAGTACCCTCTGGTTTCTCTAATGGTCGTCAAAACAAAATCACACTCTCTGCCTATTTGTTGACTATTTCACTTGAACAGAGACCACACAAACTCTGGACCAGAAATGAACTTATGCTCATGAACATTATATGAAGAGTTTGTTTCAATTGAACAGAGATCACACAAACTCCATACCACAAATGAACTTTTTCTCATGAACATGATATGAGGATATTTCTACTCTATGAATTTGTTGTATTCACTCAATATACATAGGTTAAGAAGCTCATCATGTCCTTACCTTATTCATCATTTTTGTTGTCATATGACCACTTCAGCAAACTCTCCAAATTAAATTATGTGTGTGAGCATAGTCTCATTGAATCACGTATTGAGGAATAATCGTCTTTTCATCTAGGAATCATCATGTTAGGTAGGAAACCATATTGAATTTAGCTCATCATGTTGGTCATCTCCATATTTTGTTTGACAAAATCTATCTGTATTTGACTCTTCTGGAACTTTGTGGATGTTTCAACAAAAATACATCCTTCATTAATTGGTTTGCTACATCCTTTATAAGTTCCAGCTTCACATCTAAAAAAAACTTTATACCCACCATTTTTTTAAAAAGAAAACCTTCTACAATTCCATCAAGGATCATTCCACTTGCTCTATGACTACAACATGATGCCACTAGGATTACCTTTATATAGCCATTGAGATTTGTCCATTAACTTCAAAGCATCAAAATATTACACAACGATGAATTCTCTATAATAGATATATCCAAACAACATAATGGAAATTCCATCATCATTAATTATATTGAAAAAAAAATGCCTATTACATATTAAAATTTCACCTCTCTTTAATCATCAAGTAATGACAAAGTTACATTGACAAGATATCAAATACTAGTTGTCTATTAATAGTAATTATATAATAATAAACTTCTAACTAAGCTAAAGGCGTTATTTAAGGGGTCAGTTCCTCTCCCATATTTGTTGTCTGTCGACAACAAATGAGGAGATGCCCCCTGTCAATTATGGTATGAAGAGTTTGTTTCAATTCAACAGAGATCACATGAACTCCGAACCACAAATGAACGTTTTCTCATGAACATGATATGAGGAGATTTCTACTCTATTAGGTTGTTATATTCGCTGAATATACATAGATGGATTTCAGAATGGGGAATGAAAATTGCATGAGACAGGTTGTTTTTTCTTCATCCTTGTGTTGCTACTTCTTCACATAAAGTTGGGAGATGTTGCAGACGAAGTTTCCACAACATAGTGTCAAGCGCCTCTCTGACTATTACCAAGACAAGGATTTCTAAGAGTGGTTCTTCAAAAAACCAGGATACCTTGATGGGAAATTTTTTAAGGGATGGGTGAATGATGCACATTAGAAACCCTTCTCTACACTTAAACCTAAGTAACCCCACTCCTTTTCTAAATAAGGGGAGTAGGGTACATAAAAAGATGTTGCATCATTAGTTAGTTTTAGTTTATTCTGCAATTCAATTTTACTTTCTTGAGCCCACCCTTTCAAGTTTCGAATTCATATTGAAGTTAATAAAATCATAATCTATAATTGAGACAAGTCATAGAGGACAAAACTTTCCCAAGTCTGTGGAGGCTATCTCCACCCTATAGTAGCATGATGTGGTTAGAAAGGTGATTTGGTGTATGATAATTTGTTGGATGTTGATTCACTATAGGGTCAAAGGGACATAGAGGGGTGACTATCTCAATATTTGGAATTATATTTATGGGTTAAGATTAGGTCATAAGGATCAAGAGTTGGTGTTGGTGTGAGGCATTTTACAACAATAATGGACACTAATGCATGTTCCTAAAACATAATGAGATAATGTATTGGATTCCAGTTTCAAGTGAGAACTAGAGGCTTTGACATTGGCACCTCCTACTGCTCATATACATGTCTTATAGAAATCGAAGTGAAACTGAGCAGTATGCTTCTATCAATATAATTATGGTGTTCCACCCATAAGATATTCTTCAAAAAGGGACACGACAGTCTTTCCAGAGGCACTAGTCCTATTTGGTACTTTTCTTAATCTTCCTCCAAAGTTCATTTTCAAATCTCTTATGCTGAAAGGATGTCTCAAACTGTCCATTCATTTTGAGGGATATCCCCCCTGAATACATGGAGATCTGAAACTAATATCCAAACTCATACACAACAACTTTGAACAAGGAACTGCAACAATGTGCCACTCTGGCCAAGGTACTTATGAACGTGTTGAATTTAACACTCAAATTTTCATGGGAAAATTTAGTGTTGAATCTTGATAACACCCCTAGGTATATTACAAGACCTCCCCCAAAATTTAACACTCGAAATTTCATTGGAAAGATAAAATGTTTAGTGTCTCATCCTCTGGTAAATTTTCCTAGTGTGTAAGCCTTAAGGTATGAATCAAAGGAAATCAAATGAAACCAATGAAGCTACAACAAAGGATTCATTAAAGTATCAAATAAGAACTAGAAGCATTCAAGGGAAAATCAATTTCTTGCATTCATTCTCCAATTCATCTTGCTTGTTGCAGTTATCTAGAAGATATCAAGGAATGTATGCATGCTCCCCTTCATCTTCTAGTTAAGGATGCATGCTCCACTTCATATTCTATTTAAGGAACACTTACTTCACATGATCAAGTTCATATTTTAGTTACTTGGCATGCTCTAGTTCATCTTCTAGTTAATTGGCACCATTATCCATGAAACTATTGTGAATTAGGTGATCAGATCAGTGAGGAATATCTAGTTCTCCTCTATTATCTGGCCACATGTGTAGGTAATCATGATGCTCTAGAACAAGCAAAGGCTTTGAATTCCCTTCAAATATTGTTCCTTCAATTTCCTATCCAAGATTGAGGTCAACCAACACCACTCTTATCTCCATTATGTGTTCCCCATTCCATTACTGTATCCTTTCCCCTATGGCTTATTTCCTATTGTGATAAAGTAAAATTCAATTCAATGCATTTCAACAGAAAACATGCATAGGTTCCTTCTAATTTTTTTAAGTTTTTGGTATATTTTTGTAACTACTATTGCTAGGAAATTGCATATTCTTCTTCTTTTCCTCATAACTTCATAAATCTAGAGTTTCCAAAGTGAGGAAACA
>LPNX010437314.1:118205-146812 GCA_001517045.1 Pseudotsuga menziesii | reverse complement strand
CATACCTACACAATGAATCTCGCGTATAATAAAAAATATGAAAGGTAAGAAATTGAATCCCCTTACCAAATATATAAATTTGATTTATTGAAAATGTTCACAACTCAATCTTTATTTTTTCTGACATTAACATTTTATTTTTTCAGTAAATAATAACCTATATGTCAAGGTCAGTAGAGGTTTTGAATGCCTAAAATATCAATATACCAAAATTGGCAAATATGTAGATAACAAATAGTGCTAGTGCGACACTATTTTTCTAAAATAAAATTAGTACTTTTAAATATTTTTTTAAATTATCTAAGTAAGAAAATACCTCAAAAATAGTACGGAAAGAGTTAGTGCAATGTTTCAAGGTCTTAATGTAATTATGTGGATTGGATTTTTTATAGCGTGTAGAGGTGAATGTGATGCAGGAACCACCTGCAATTTCATAAAAAATAATTCTTCCAATACCCTGTGGGTTATGGTCCCATAATTTCCTTCAAATATCCAAATTTTCAATTTGAATTTACAATTGTCTTTTGTTCTCAAAATGAAATGACAACATCATTTATTGATTTCTCCCAGTGCTAAGCACATCCACATGTTGCAGACAATAATACCAAGGTGTAACTCTGTCTCCATACACAAGCAATCTACAAGATCGTATATTTATTCCAAGTTTCATGTTTTAAACCACTACATTCCATATTACACAAGTGCATAAATTATTTTCTCATAAGCAGATACTATGTTCTCAAAGGGCTCTTTACCTTTACCATTAATCGATCAGCAGAACCAAAATTCATCACCTTTTCCTTATGTAGAAATACAATGGAGCTACAGAATTACTTAATACATTGTAGAAATCTAAGGAAACTTACTACCTAATACTTCATACACTTATGCCTCACCAGATGCATTTCAATGTTCCTCCAAGGGGCCACGATTTAGGAATCAACCATTTTATGGCATCGCATTCCTTTCTGGTTTCCAAACTAAATTTTGGAAAGGAAATATGAAAAAATAATAGTTTTAAGTCATCTTATGAGTCCTGTGTAGTGATTCCAATGCAAGCAAATATCCTTGACTTCTAAGCTCTCAACTGTTACTTCATCATCATTATGGCTCGCAACAAATCAGGTTCTCTTTTTAAGTCATCCTTGATTTGATCACGATTTCTACTGGAGTTTATTTCTTTTAGCAATACTTTAGCATAGGTATGAAATACAAACTCCCTTCCTCTCTTCAGAACTGCAATCACTTAAACCCTTCAATTGTATGATTCGACCACTATTCCAGCACTAGTCGACAAATTCTTATATACTACTTCTTCACTAAATCATTTTGTAAATCGATTCTCTTTGAAAAGGATGGAAATCTCTTCCAATCTCTTCTTTAGAACTGGAATTCCTTGCTCAGAAATTCTACCCGTTTCTCTTCCCTCAATGAACCCATCATTTCGTTCGTTAACCAGCAATCCTTCAAAGATGAAGTGGTGTGCACTTAGGATTATACAATCAACATGGATTTACCAATTAAATAAATATTCATCATAGTTGAATCCATTCATAAGATGCATAAATAATACACAGAGATGATGAATTTACTCTCCATTCTATAATTGAACTGTACATACAAATAAACCATGACTTAACTTCTGAGAGTTCTACTAAGCTATTATGGCCGGATCTCCCTCTGCTTGGCCATCCTTCTCCCTTTTCACAAATTCTCATAGGCTTACATTAATACCTCTAAGTTGCATTCTTCCAAGTTTTCCATAAGCTACATTGTCTTTATCATTATTCAGCTGCATTCTTCCAAGATTCCATACCTTGTGCTCTAGAACTCCACTATCTTTACCTTCACTATTGTTCACTTCCCAATCAACTCCATAGTGGACTGTCTTTGCCTTCAGTATTCTTCACTTCTCAATCAACTCCATAGTGGACTGTCTTTATCATTCTTTTGTATCTTTTCTTAGGCATTTGCATTAACTCCCTATGTTCATCTATGACCTTTTCCAATTCAGTTTTTTGTTGCAAACTAATCGGATTTTCATTACTTCACCACTTCATCTTATTATACTTTATCCATTCTTCTCTAAATTGTTGGTTTCTTTTTTCAACTCTTCTTAATTCAATTTATGTTTGTGTTCTTGAGTTTACTCCAAATGCTGCTGCAAATATTGTCTCAGACATTATTGCCACCCATACTTCCTTTATGCTTTTGTAAGCATCTCCCTCTACAATATCCAATTGTTGTTCACTACCTGCAAATTTACTTTCAAAAAGTAAATTATCTTTCAATTCCCTGACTGCAGCAACACAGTCACTCACACTTCTCTGCATATTAGTTAACATAACATAGTTTAGAAAACTAATACCTACATTTGTTTAAGAAAAAACTTGAGACATTTCCATCTTATTGATTGCAACCTCCTTCAGCAAAATTTTCATCCATTCACTTATTACTTGACTCATCTCAAACATTTCCTCAGTATGTTGATCATTAAATTCAACATAACTCTCTTCCTCTTCTTTATTGACAACATTCCATAGATTCCTTTCATCTCCTTGACTGATTTTAGTAACCAGTTCATCTTCCTTTAGTTCTAGGACTGATTCCTCTTTATCATAAGACACATTTGCCTCACCTTCATCCAATTTCAGTTGTACATTCAGAATATTCATTCTCTGGCTTACTAGTTTATTCTCCAAAAGACTAAGCTCATGCCACAAATCTACCATCTCACATGGAATTCCTTTTGAAAACTATGTACAATATTCACTGTCCTTTCCTTTGTCACACGTCCAATTTCTCTATGATACTGCTTTAGTGCCCTTCATCAAAATGGAATTGTGATCCTACATCAGTGTGACAGTCCCAAATGTTTGTTCATTAGTGTTCTCTTGGTCATTCATACAAGCCAACTTCTCCCTGTCCTTTAACAATAACAGGTACCTTCATATGAGACATGATTGTCTCTCTTCCAATAGATATGTTGCCCTTACTAAATAAGGATTTTAAAAACCCCTTTTGCTGCAATAAATTATCTTTTCCTTTATCATTGCTTAGCAACACTCCTAACTTTCTATCTAGACTAATTGAATCCTTCACAACTGCATATCTACCTATGCACTCCTCAAGAAACCTCATCTCTTCATCAAAACTATTGAAACATATCTCATTTACCTGAGGTTCCAATTCACAATTTGACTCAGATTTCTTTAATAGGTTGTCTAGAAATAAATTCTCCTTGTCAGCTTCTTCAAGCACTGTGTCTGCATGATTTACATCTTCCTAATCATTAGTGTTGGCCTAGTGAGTTTCAAATTCACTTAAGACATGTCCATAAGATGGATTGTCTTCTGTAATACCTGCAAACACAGTCAATTTATCAGATTTAAACCCACAAGACCCAGTGGTGTTATTTGATTATTCAATCATCAAATCTTCCTGCTATCCCAAGTCTACTACAAAACTTAGAAAATCCTCAATAACCTTATTTTCATCTTCCCCAAGCATAAAATTTGAATGCTTGATTTCCTCCCTTGCTTCATCCTGTTCTTGGCTATCATCATCATAATCCAAGCTCTTTCTACTTTCATCCTTTGTTACATGCTAAAAAGAAACACTTTCACTCAGTTGTACATGTGCATTTGAATGAGACTTAGGTGTCCCATCATCTTCCTAAACAGAATTAAGATTTTTCCCTTTTCCTTCATTCTTTGTGACAATCTCAGCAAATTGTCTTAATTCATTCATTGTACTTGCAAACATACAAAAAATATCAATTTCAAAACATTGAGACCTCTTGGCCTCGCTTGAAGCTTCAATCTTCAATTCTTCTCCCTGATACCCACTTGCCTTAAGTATCTCATCCTCCCACTGAGGATTCATCAGTTTCTCTTTCTTCTCCTATTGTAACAGCTCCATCATAACTTCTATATGGACTTCCATCTCAACCTTCTCTCTCTCATAATCTTCATTAGTCATTTTCCTCCATATGCTTTGGCTTTGGCATCTTCTTTCAGCACTCTGTGGCTGCCTTTTGAACCTTTGCTATGGCTTTCAATAGTCATATTCTTGAAATTCTTTCACTATTTATGAGTTGCACTGACCTCTGCAGTAATAGTTCTCCCTGCTACAACCTACCTCTCCAAACCTCCTATGTGCTTGGTCTTTTGGAAAGTACTGGTCCTATTTTCTAGGACCTCCTTTATCAATCCTCTATGTTCCTTCTAGGCTTACACTCACAAATCATCTACTCTAGAGAATACAACTATGCTCTTGTATTTCAACCTTAGCTGAAATAACTAGGTTCTAGCCACACTTCTTCTTTTCCTAGAAACCCTCACTGGCTTCCTTCATCAATGTTCCTATGGCTATGATCTTCTTGATGAGGTGTCTTCTCTCTTACTTCTTGCATGCAATCACTCCTCCCAAACCAGTTATCTCTATCAAACACTTACTATTTAGGATACAAGCCTCTTCTTCTCCTACATGCAAAACTCCTCAACTCATGAATCATCTTCTTTACAGACTATCAGTCTGTCTTCTTGCTTTTACATTAAACACTATCTTACTGCTTGTTTCTTTTCCCACTCTGATACCAAAATTGGTGTAGGCGCCACCTGCAATTTCATCTAAAATAATTCTTCCAATGCCCTGTGGGTTATGGTCCCATAATTTCCTTCAAATATCCAACTTTTCAATTTGAATTTGCAACTGTCTTTTGTTCTCAAAATGAATTGACAACATCATTTATTGATTTCTCCCAGTGCTAGGCACATCCACATGTTGCAGACAATAACACCAAGGTATAACTCTATCTCCATACACAAGCAATCTATAAGATCATATATTTATTCCATGTTTCATGTTTTAAACCACTACATTCCAGATTACACAAATGCATAAATTATTTGCTCAGAAGCACATACTCTGTTCTCAGAGGGTTATTTACCTTTACCATTAATCGATCACCAGAACCAGAATCCAACACCTTTTCCTTATGCATAAATACAATGGAGCTACAACATTACTTAATACATTGTAGAAATCTAAGGACACTTACTACCTAATACTTCATACACATATGCCTCACCAGATGCATTTCAATGTCCGTCCAAGGAGCCACCATTTAGGAATCGACCCTTCTATGGAAACACATTCCTTTCTGGTTTCCAAACTAAATTTCGACAAGGAAATATGAAACAATAATAGCTGTAGGTTGGCTTACCAGTCCTTTGTAGTGATTTCAATGCAAGCAAGAATCATTAACTTCTAAGCTCTCAACTGTTACTTCGTCATCATTATGGCTCTGTAATAGATCAGGTTCTCTTTTTGAGTCATCCTTGCTTTGATCATGATTTTTGTTGGAGTTTATTTCTTCTAACAATACTTTACATAGGTATGAAATTCAAACGCCCTTCCTTTATTCAGAACTACAATTACTAAAACCCTTCATTTTTATGATTCAATCACTATTCCAGCGTTGGCCAACAACTTCTTATATACTACTTCTTCATGAAATCATTTTGTAAATTGATTCTATTTCAAAAGGATGTCAATATCTTCTTTAGAATTGGAATTTTTTGCTCATAAATTCTACCCATTTCTCTTCCCTCAATAAACCCATCATTTCGTTCCTTAACCAGCAATCCCTTCAAAGATGAAGTGGTGTGCACTTAGGGTTATACAATCAACATGGATTTACCAATTAAATCAATATTCATCATAATTGAAGCCATTCATAAGATGCATAAATAATACACAGAGATGATGAATTTACTCTCCATTCTATAAATGAACTGTACATACATAATAAACTATGACTTAACTTCTGAGAGTTCTACTAAGCTATTATGGCACGATCTCCCTCTGCTTGGCTATCCTTCCCCCTTTTTACAAATTCTCGTAGGATTACATTAATACCTATAGAATCTCTTCTTTTAGTTATTAAAACCCTAACAAAATTTCTAAATTAATGGCAACAAATTCTTAAGCTAGTGCAACCACTTCTATGTTCAGAAATCCACCTCTCTCTCTACCTCGTGACTCATTCACTATCTTCTCGAGTCATCGCAATTCATAAGGAATTAGTTACATAATCATTTTTAATGACACCTAACCAAAATTAAGCATATTCCCTATGTCTTTACTTGGAAATAAAGTACTTTGTACATGGAAATTACAGTGGCCCCTCCTTTGGCTGATATCAAGACCTAGAGGTCGGACCCAACATTATGGTTTAGAATTGGAGGACTAATGCTCCTGCATCACAGTGTCTAGTATTGAGACATATTTTTTTATTAAATGGTTGAGAAATGAAAATTTATCTCATAAACATAATAAGTTTTCTAAAAATCCAGTTGCATCTAAAAGGTCCACCAACTTCATGCACTCATCCGTGTACTAGGTGATTAGATCAAGGAGGAAGCTGTAGTTCTTCGCTGTTATCTGGCTACACATTTAGGTAATCGCAATGCTCTACTTGACACCCTTATCCATGAAACTAGGGTGCACTAGGTGATTAGATTGAGGAGGAAGACCTTGTTCTCCTATGCTATCTAGTTGCACATGTAGGTAACCATTAGAACAAGCAAAGGCATTGACTTCCCTAAAAATATCGTTCCTTCAATTTCCTATCCAACCTGTAGGATTTAGGTAATTTTATATATAGCTTATTTCCTAGTGTGATAAGTGAAAATTCAAATAATCTTATTAATAGTATTGTTAGGAAATTGAATATTATTCTTCTCTTCCTCGTAACTTCATAAATCTAGAGTTTCCAAAGCGATGAAACGTGGGAGGTCTTATGGAGCTTGAATGGAATGTCACTTTACTTGATGTAGTAAATAAATGTTGAGAAACTCATAAAGTTTGATCATGTTTGCAATAAAATAGAAAAGGAATATAATTACACTTAAAATAATCTTAGAGCAAGCATTCAAAGTATGAGAGGAAACTTATAAAGTTAGATCATATCTCTAGAAAAATGAGAGTGATAATCATTTATCATGTAACTTGTCAATATTTAAACTTTGAAGTATCTTAACAAAAAATCTCAAATTAATCAATGTTAGTTTTGAAAATTAATCAATGTTATTTTTTATAGGAACTAATAAACATACCTCTCATGAGAAATTATTTCAGTTTTGTCATGAATTTGCACTTGGGGTGGCACCTAATGGAAAATAATTAAATGCCTCTTGGGGTCCAATATGTATAGGTATTTAATGTTTTAACCTATCATGGGCATTAAATAAACTTCCACAAGATGATGCTCCGGGGATATGAACCATTGCTGCAACATTAAATGGTGCATTGCTCACCTCATTCATACTTCATACTCACCCTTTTATCTTAACAAATCATATTAAAACTTCAATATATTAATTCAAGATGAGCGTAATCAATCCTTGCTTTGAACTTTGAATCATCTTTTCTTTTTTGTAAGTATCAAGAACTATATTAATATACAAAAACATATAGTAAATGCAAAGGAACCATGTCTAGATGGTCTTGAGTTACAGAGAAGTGACACCATAATAGAGAGACTATCTTGAGTTGAAAAAAGAGCCTGCCCTCATAGAGGGAAACCAGGGTTGGCCAAAAACACTGAAACTATTTAAGACATAAACCCACTGGCCAGACCAAAACTAGACAAGTGGTATGAACATAAAATACTGCGAACACGAAAACCCAGGATTTACGGTGTGCTACAAGGCTCTTCAACCACAATGAAAGTTTTGTATTCATCCTCATCATCAGCTGAGGGTGCAAGTGGTGAATCTGGCAGTGACTCCTTCGCTAGATGGGGTTCCCGCTTCAACGGCATCGAGTTGTGGGCCTGAGAATGGTCTCCTATGCTCATCATCCTGGTTTCTTGTATGCGAGCAACATCTTCTGAGGCTGGAGTCGACTTGTTACCTGGTGATTGTATTACTTCCTGCCTTTTGGAGTTTGGGGAAGGCATTAATGATTTATTCTCTAATGAATTATTAGATGATCTAGAGGGAGACAAGGGGGGAGCTTTGTCCCTTTCCATTAAAAGTTAAGCCAAGATGTTCTTCATCTGCTAGTAGTGTGATTGTCGTTGGCGGAGAGGTAGCGTAGAATGGTGGTGGGCCACTGCTTCAACCTCCTAGTCATCCATCGTCCTGTGGATTCTAAGAGGTACATGTACACCATAACCGAAAATTAACTGACGATAAGGACCAGCTCACCCAAGGCATCCTTTGTAGGCGATAACCCTATGCGGAGTCACCTAAATCTTACGCGGCATGGTGTCATAGCGAGAGCAAACAAACCAAATTATACCTGACCCTTTGTGTGAAAAGCTGAGAATCCATGGAGGAGTGAACAGAGAAGCAAATAAACTTGAAATAACGAGATGCAAAGTCTAATGCTTGTCATATACACTGGAGAGTGAATGTTTAATGCGCCATCCCATACCTGTGACAGGGGAAGACCATCGTTCCAACCACCGACGGAGATAAGAGCCATGCACTGGGAGATGTGCATCATTACAACCAGCGCGAGGGAGAATATTAGGTGTTAATGCTGAGGGAGAGTCCTTTAATGGAGCCATTAATGCCTCAACAGACATAAGTGCACTATGACCCACATCCGGGAGAACTTTGAATCCCCAAGTTCAACAGAGATTTAGTGATGACTATAAGATCCCCAAGTCCATTATGCCCATGGGAGGAAGATCGAAAGGAATGATGATGAAGTTGAGGAGTATGGGATGAGCAAAAGGAAATATGGTGGTCATAGGGAAAGTTCAATAATGATGACAATTTTCGCATGGGAGGAATAATAGGATGAAGTATGATGAACTTCGGGACCATAGAGATGAACAATAGGAAAGGTGGCAGTCATGGAGGTAAGGAATAACTACTAATTCTTGTCATAGATGTTGAATATCTCCACAAGTTGAACCAAAAACATCTCTGCCTAGAATTTGAAGAGATTGATAAAGGCCATTGAACATTCTATAATTTATACCATTTATAATACAATGAATGAGTTGAAACATTGTCATGATGCAATGATTACAAGCGAACTGCAAATAAAGAGTGAGGTGGAATCACTCTTTCCCCAATTTAAAGGAGAAATCAACACTTGAAATATTAACAAAAAAAATTCTTAATTGGGTTTCATGTATTTTTCAGTTATTCCCATACTTTCTTTTCATTGTAATGGATTCTTCAAGACTTTGGTGCTCTAATATTTGGAAAATGACATTGGAATTGATATTCTATAGAGTTTCCTTGGCTAGATAAAGTGCATTAAAAATATAAAGTAAGTTACTTCTAATTTAGAGTTATGGGATCTCTACCATATCAATATGTTTTGGATCTCTCACAATTGGTGTTATATTTTAGGTGAATGTTTATCTAGAAAGGAAGTTGTTGGAACAATCTTTCAATGACAATAAAAATATTGTAAAATAGTTGCACCAAATTGTGAATGCAAATTTCATTGTAATCACGATTGTTAGTTTACTTGTTATGGGGATAATGACCCATGTTATTTTTTTCCTTTCATCTCAGATGTTATCAATAGGTTTCCTATTCGGGATTACTTATAGAACATTCTTTGAAGCGATTGTATTTATGCTAATTATGCTTCCATTTGATATTAGTGATTAAGGTATTGTTGATGGTGTTCAAGGAAGGGAAGAATGTAGAGAGTAACCAAAATTGTATGATGCAAGTTGAAACCTTAAATTCTATGGAAATCAAGCCAATTTCATGTCTATTTGGACATTGATTGTGGCGGACAAGTGAATTTTTTTAGTTTTAGATTTCAAAATATGCCAATTTGTTTCCCCTTTTCAATACAAATTTGCAATCTTACCTCATTAAAATAATATTGCTAATGTCTTGGCAATGTTATCCTTGAACTACAACTCATTAGATACATTTCATAGAAATTCTCTTCATAGTGTCGTGACTTAATTGAAGAATGCTTGTAATTTTTTATAAGTGGAGTTTAAAAAAAAGAACAATAAAATATGCTATGAGCTATCATTAATTGAAAGTTTTAAGAATTGTTTTAGGCTAAAAGAAAATTAATAAGAAAAAATAAATTCTTAAAAAACATTAATGAATATGAATGTATCCAATCTAATTATTTATGGCCTTAGATTTTGCAAAGTTTGATATAGTGGTTAAGATCGCTTAATCTTCATTTTAGGTTGTAAAAGTTTGATCATTGAGCCATTAATATTTTGTTTTGGACCAATTAAGTTGTGTTGTATAAAAAAGTTGACTAGTATGAAATTGCAATTGTTCTTTTACTAAGTTCTCTACAAGATAAGTGTAAATAGACATTGAACTTTTCAAAATAGATGATAAATCTGCAAAAGTATTTATATGGTTTATTCATTGGTTCTCTAAAACCCCTAATAAGGAAAGTAAAGCCTCTTTCTTTCAAAAGGGATGGAGACAATCTTACTCTAAGGCTAGTACCTTTTGGAACTTTTTTTTTTAGATGGAAAGATCCACGGGAAACCCAACAATACTTCCCCACATTAGTGGATGGTAGAGGTGGTAAACCGCTGGCCATCCTCACAGAAGGCCTAACCCCGAAGGACTCAAGGCTCAAACCTGTGGCTTCTCCCTGAACTGAGAGAGTGTGCGCACGTCTTAACAATTGAGCTAACCCTTGGGGCTGTCCTTCTGGAACTTACCTTAAGGATGGAGACCTTACCTTTTCAGGCTATACCTTACTTTCCTTACTAAGGCCTCTATATACTCTTTCTCTCTAAGTCCATATGGATGTAGACAACCATACTGTAAGGCTAGTAGTCCTGACTGTATGGACCTTACTAAGGCTAGTATTTACTGCTAATAGTAAAAAGTGCTAGTACTTACCCTATAGACTACCAGAAGTATTTAGGCTAGTACCTTATGGATAGTCCTCCTGGCTCTTTACTGGTGGATGTGGGAAGTTGTTGTCCATTGTACCACCCCTCTATCGGATGTGTGCACCATCGATCAAGATCTAACCGGACAAGCATCACCCACCTCCCTTCCCTGACTGGGATTTCCTTCCTAGCGTGAATGAACCATACAATGTCTATTTTTTTCAACCAAACTGATGCTTTTTTGAAAAGAATCCCACCACATTATATGGTGAATATCTGTTTCATAGGTAGGCCTAAGCCCTAAACCCATAAGCTACAAAGAATAATTGAGATTATAATATAAACCCACCACCTGTGAAAACAAGAGAAAATATTTTTTGCAAAATATAATGTATATAGAGTGAGTTATAATTTAATCATTTCATTGATTCGATTATTTCATTTCAAGGTCTATCTTATTTATTGCAGGGTTCGAAATTCGTCAAAAAAACTACTATATGATGGATATATCTACATACGTTGCCATAGAAGCTCTGTTTTCTTATGTTTTATGTTTCGAAATGCACAGGGGACTTGGATGTTTAAAACATACTTGAACAATTATTAATAAGGAATTGGCAGCCCTAAGCGAGATAAGAGCCTTAATATATGAAACACATCACTGAAACCAAAGAAGCACACATTGGTTAGGGCCACGCCCACCCACCAACGGTAAGAGACACATCTGAACACATCCATGGGTTGAGATACATATCTTTATCAGGAGTACAAATTGGTCTAGGTACAAATAGAAATCACATAAACACAGATTAGGGGCCCGCATCGTTTGTCGGAACACATCCTAATACATCCTGGGGCACATATAGAACATGAGTGTTGAGATAAATAAGGGGTGCAGATTCATAAATCAGGAGCATGGACAATCTTGAATGATTATGAATCAATTGCAGCTAGGTAAATAATAAGTACTTAAACGATTATTGAGTAGTCTCTCTATATAAGTAAGGAGAAAGTGCACACCTAACAAACATGATACGGAAGCAAGTACTAATTAAACACACCCAATCATAGCCAAATATACCCCATCCAATAAATGCCAGGAACTATGCTCTCGACCTATGCTATGCACAGGCCCTAGACCCTTTCCAAACATAGCACATCCATCCCATCATCGTAGCGACCCAACCGAACCTAACTGCCTACCAAACACCCCAAATCTAACCATATACGGAGATAAAAGCACCTCACACCACCGATATAAATCTATTCAAATTAAAATTGGTGTTGGCTCTACTACTGTTGGGTTATTCACTAGTTCAAGGTCATTAGCCAAGTTAACAAAATCAATAGCCTCCAAATCCACGGTGGGATTCACTCGATCAATGGAATCTCCAACACATTATACATATATGGATTGTTCATTACTCGTTCTATATAATATAATTAATGCGGAACCACCAATTAATTATAGCTTGCAAACAAAATTGCTGGTGTTGAGGATGATAGATCCACTAGAGCCATTGGTACTTGAATTGGCTTTCGAATGCTGTCATTTGCTATTGAATATGCTTTGTTTCTGGTAAATTGCTGGTGCCTCCTTCTCCTAACTAACATATTGCTGAAGGCTGCTGGTGGTAATGTTATAAAACAACCGAAGAGGCAATTCTGCAGGAATTGAAACCTGCATTTTACTAATTAATACTTGAACAATTCTTAATTGAGTCGTTGGGTCAGAGTACTAACTTAGAAGAACCTATTATGGCTAAACAAATTTAGGAAAAAATTATTCCCATTAGCTAGGTTTCACGGTTTGGGGAGCCGATTTATGAGACAGATAAGGGGCAGCCTTACCGAGGGGTAGCAGCCTACGCCCAAGCCGGACCCGTTCACTATCCATAAGTGCATTATTCATTCTATAGTTTATGATATAGGTTTCTGAACGGGCTCCCTTCTCTAGGTGCAACCCTTCCATCCTCATGAACAGCTTGGCACCGTTAGTGCAAAATGTCTTGCTCCCATCCCATCTGTATAAGGAAAACCTCATGAACAGTCTAGCATAGGTGTTGGCACCGCTTCATGAACAGCCTGGATAACGGTGTGTATATGTATTCTTAACCCTTTAACCCCCTCCTTTATAAAGGACAGCTATATTTATTGATTTATTGGCATAGTATTAAGGCCAGTGTCTCTATATCTCTAGCAATCTATACCTTCCCCGCCCTCTTCCATTGGAAATTACATATATGTAATTTTATTATGATATAATTCCATTGTTTCCAGCCTCTTTAAAGCTATATGAAAGCTCTTTCCGGCCTCTTTATAGGCTTTCCCACCCCTTTACTGGATCAGCTGCTGCTACTGATGCCGGTGGTACTACTTTTACTGATGTTGGACCTCCTGGAACTGCTACTGCTAGGTATGGCTCTTAACTACTCCATTTCCTTGGTGGTGTTGCTTGCTTTGCATGCTAGTGGTTCACCTGCTCCTTGGCCTCGATCTGCTTCTGTATCAACAACAGAATCTAAATGTTACGAATCTACCCTAGCTGCGGTGTCTCAATCTTGATCTACACCTGCACCTGCCCTTGTCTTTCTTCCTACGGGTACTTCTGTTTCTCGAAATGGTAAGGCGGTGAAGAATAAGAGGAATGGGGGAATGAAATGACTCAGATAAAATGAATAAATGAAGTATGGAAGAGAGACCTCTTATCTCTATCCAGATCCACTGTGAACAAGTGTTTCATGCCCTCCATCTTGCGTCTTCAAAAGGCGGGTTGAAGTTGCAGCCTAAGCATCAAAGCAGGAAGCATATTCACTAACAGTAAATTTGGGGTGGTACTCGTGGGTCCAACCAAGAGTAACTAACGTACTAGGGCCCTAAAAAAAAGTATGGGGGTATACTCTCGCTAGCTGGTGGGCTGATACACCTATCCTTCTATTACTAGGTGTTGGGCTGAGATGTTCTACCCAGCAGAAATCTATTACGCACTGCCTACAGGAGACCAAAGAAGTAATTAACTAGTGTTGATCTCACTCTATAGGTATATGCACTGTCGACCATTTATTCCATTTATTTGAAACCGTCCATAAACTGAAGACAACAATGGAAGCCACATCCCACGTGCAGGCTGTTAGCCTCTTGATCTCAACTTATGCCAATTTGACCCTGAAAATACTGAGGATACTGCCCTAATTTCTCTGTACATGACTAGTGAGATGGTGACTAATTGATCATACTTTTTTGGCCTTTCACAGGCTTTTCTTTTATCCCGATGAACTAGAATGTGGGCCCTGTTCCTCTCTTCCTTCCAGACAGGAAAGATCCTAAGTTACAGTTACAGGGGGGAGATCTTGCATTTGGCCTTGATCCCAGCCCTGATCTTTTTTCCAACCTGATATCGAAAGCTTTGACAGTATCATTTTTTATTTTGTGCACACGACGTCTTTCAACTGTGTTTTTTTCTTACACGATGATTTTGACAGGATTGCATTTATTATTCTTTGACAGCATTGCACTAAATGGAGGATATTAATGGTGTCTTTTTTTAAGAAGTACTTGATCGACCTTCTTTTTCCATGTGGAACATCTCTCTCGCTGAAGTAAAGGAGACTCATCTAAATGGGCAGACTAAGAAATAAGCAATACCACTGGAAGCAAGCGAGCTAAACAAAGAGGGAGAACGTTACTGATGATGGAAAATTTATTTGTCATGTTGACCTATGATCCGTTGATCTTTAAATGTCTGATCGCAGAAGTGCAGATGGAACTATTACCTCTTTTCTGTTTTACCCTCCATATTATTCGGACAATATCGCTAGGGGTATAAAGATAGGTAGTATCAACATACATTAGCTTATCTATCAGGATGACATTTCCTTTTAGTAGTAGCTATCAACAATTTTAAATCAATGTGTGTGGGCCCAGGCTCTGCTCCAACCAGCCATTGAAGTTCCTGTCAATCAGTCGTTTCAGTGGGCTCCGCTACTTAGCCCATTCCAGCCATCTTTGCTAGAAATAAAGGGCCGGGCAAGGTAGCAGAGCCACAAGTCCAGGTAGTGGAGGAGCACGATGCCATATCCTCATCCCTCACCGTGCCTGTTCATCCCATCTTTAGACCAACCCAGGCAAGTAGCCTAGGCAAGCGGACTAGCGCCCAACATAGTATCCAAGTGGATTGGATAAGCCAGGGAGCCTTGTGTATTAGTGGAGTGGAGTAGCCCTAGTAGAGTGGCCAAGTATATAAAGGGTATCCAAGCCGAGTAGTCCAGTCTAGTTATGACTGGCATTGAGTGAATCTACACCTGAATTGATGCCTGGGTTGAGATTTGATGTTGTTAGCAAACCCTTGTAACCTACAAGTTTCTAATAATAAATGTATTCTATCGCCTTTTTGGGGACAATCCTTGGTATATCCGGTTCCTAAACGGGAGTATTATTAGGATAAATACCCCAGCAGGCTTAAGCTATTTTAGCCAAGAAATAAGTTGAGGGAAGATATGAAGTTTTTAACCTAAATTTATCCCAAGGTGGGTTTTCCTGTAGGTTATCCATCTAGACTGGTGATTCATTTTATTTGATATAAGCGTAGCTCAGGTTCTCACTCATACTGTGGTGGGACGTCACGGCAGGAGACATGATAGCACCAGAAGCACAGGTTCAATGATTTGATCCATCTCCTTTTTCTTTTTAAGTATAAATGAGATCCCACCTTGAGTAGGGTCAATCAACTGAGTAATTAGCGGGGTATCATCCCTCTCAATCTCTGATCTATCCCTCCTTGACCTTTCTACCTACATTACTTTGATCTCTTTCTCTCTTGATACCCGTCAATCTCTTCTTGCTAACTAGAGATGGATGATGAAACTGACACGGATTGATTGATTGATGCCTGGCTAGGAACACACGTCACTACCTCAACTGGTGGACACTATGACAAATCATTACATATGTTGATTCAACATTTAAGCTTCATAAGCAATGAGTATTCAGGGAGGGGCTAGGAGGTAGTGTCATTCACGCAAGTCTGGTAGTGCCATTCACGCAGGCCAGGTATTGCCACGCAGGGAGGTGCACGATGTAGATAGTCCCAGTGTGAGGCGCACCCATTCCCCCCTAAATCCTTCCTCCACCCATCCTTCCAAGTTATTCATCTAGAGGTAGAGCAATAGATATACAACAAGAGAGAGACATACATGTAGATTCGATCGATCAGCAGGTAGGTCTTCGCAGCAAGTCTCTTGTAGGTCGAGTTAGCGACCCTGTGAATCAAATTAATTGTATCCAATTTGCAATAATTGATATATGGGATATAAATATTGAAGATCCCAGGCTTGGAGAAAGAACCCGCCCAACGAAGGAATTGTTAGAATAATCAACCCATAGTTTACTACCTTAGACATTAATTTAATAATTTTTGTCTTATTTGCCTAGTTCATGTGTCCCACCTTGTGCAAGTTGTATTTTACCTATCCATAGTGGTCAAAATTACCTTATTTGACCCATGTAGCACTTTGGAAACCTCAAGGAATCAAATCTACTTTATTCCTGGCCTCCTAAGCGCCCTTCTACTTTTTCTGCTTTATTGCCTGCTTTTTCAGTGTTTTAAGGCAAATGGGAAAGCTAGACTAGGTGAGGTGAACTAGTTTTTTGTCCTATTCATCCTCCACTCTTTTATCCTTGCAAAAGCATGTATGAGTTTTAATTCCACAACTCTTTAGCTTGCCTAAGCCATTTTGCTAATTCATGAGCTCCATGACAGATTTGGGATCAGCTTTTTACACCTATGGGGGATTTGCTTAATTTTAGTAAGCTTGCTTTATGCTAGATTCGAATTGCTCCTCATGCATTCAAATCCCTGATGTATGTTATTTATTCAGAAACCTATTATGTTATAGGGTTGGCTATTGTACAATGAGTTAATACAGTTTAGTGTTCAGCTCCAATTTCAGTCTCTTTTGTGAGTGATTTTGCATGATCAATTGTTAATTGTTGTGAGTAAAATTAATCTATGATTGGGTTCAATTTCCACATGGTATGAGAGCTATTGTAGATCAATTTCTCTCCTTTAAAATTGTTTTGTAGGTTCGACATCAATGACCGGGAGCCTTCTACTGACAGCTGGGACAGATTTTCTAAGCTATGGATCAATCACAGAAAACTATCTTGACTCCCTTCAATTTATTTGAATGGAAAGCAGAGATGGAGATACTGTTGAGAGAAAAAGGCCTCTACAGGGTGACTATGGCAACAGAAGCAGATCCCAATGCAGCTGCAGAGAAGATAAAATGGCACAATAGGAGGGATGAGGCCTATGTTATCCTGTGTCTGAGTATTTCTAGAGACCTCCTTTTCCATCTTGATGGATTGACATCACCGAATGAAGTATAGGAGAAGATTTCTGATATTTTTGGAAATACAGATGAGATGAGGGGACATCAAATAAAAAATGAGATGATTTCTCTGAGTCCAAATAGCTTTGAATCCCTGCAGCTATATTTCTCCAAGTTCAAAGCACTTGTTTTGCAGCTGAAACAGTGTGGGATCGAAAACAAGGATGATCAGCTCATCCTGTCCATTCTTTTGAAGCTAGGCCCTGACTATTCAGTGTTTGTTTCGACCTTCTATGCCACAAAACTGACAGCTCAAACTTGGAAGATGCCTAGCCTTGCAGATTTCATGGAATCTCTCACACAAGAACAGGATAAGATGGTGATGATGGGAACCATCAAACCATCCAAAGATCAAGCTCTGATTGCTAGAGATTCTAAGCTGGATTCAAAAAGCAAAAATAAAGCTAAAAATCCACCTGAGCAAACGAGAGACAAGAAACAGTCTCCGGAGGAGCCACAAGGTTCCAAGAAGAACTACCAGAAGAAGAAAAACAAAGGTGAAATGAGCAAGTGCGCATACTGCTGTTAACACCCAAAAAGGGTTCAATACCTCATCTACCCCATCACATGGCTCATTTGCCCGTTTTCATACCATATTTCCATCAAAAACCCATAAAACCATCTAAAAAGCCTTCAAAAGGCTTAAAATGCCTCCAAAAGGCCATAAAACCCTCTTTTCCTCCAAAAATATCCAAAATTCCTCCAAAAAGGCAAAAATATCCAAAAAGGAAGAAAAAATATAAAATAATGTGGAAAAGGAGGAAAAAACCCTAAACAGCTGAAACCCTAACCCTAAACCAGCACTCCACCACTATAAATAAGTGATGGAGACCCCTTATTTCAAATACACAATCACAAGTATCCTACCTCTGCCAAAATTGCTCTTGAAACCCTAGCTCACCCTTGAGCTACTTTCACCGTGAGAGCCCCTTTTGGCCCATTTCCACCATTGGAGAAAGAGAAGGAGCAGCTGGAGCTCGGAGAAACCTCTCGAATCAGCGTAACGGGCTTCACCAACCTCCACATTGGAGGTCAGATCAATAAAAAATCATTCTTTACTTTTTGCTGTTTTGCTTCATGAACATGTTTAGATTAGTTTTTATTTCAGTTTAGCATCTTTTATTTTACATATTATTTGAACTTTTACTAAGGAATCCATTCTCCTTAGTAGGTGCTCATTCGCACAAGCTAGGGGTAAAACCCTAGCAACAGTTTTGGCGACTCTGCTGGTTTTTATTTTATTTTATTTTCCATTTTGTCCTTTCGGCTGTCGTTTTCGGCCGCCGTAAACCGCCATTTTTTTCTTCACAGTCGCATTTTGACCGCGCCTTTCCAGCCCTTAGCTGCAACCCGACCGCGCCTATCTAGCTCTTAGCTGCGAGTAAACCGCGTCCTTTTCCCTGTTTGCTGTGCTCCGACCGCGCCTTTTAGTCGTTTTACCCGCGTCCCGATCGTGCCTTTCCAGATCTTAGCCGTGACCTGAGCGCGCCCGTTTCCTTCAAACCCGCGGTCCGCCCGCTTGTTTTCTCTAGAAACCCGCAACCTGTCCGCGCCTGTTTCTGTTAAACCCGCGGTCTGCCCGCCTGTGTTCTTCAGAAACCCGCGACCTGTTCGCGCCTGTTTTCTTCAAACCCGCGGTTCGACCGCCGATCCGATCTGACTTTTGCACTTGTTCCTACTTTTGAACCCAGCCCCTTGGCTGCCATATTTTCTGCACCTACACAGCCATCTGTTCTACCTGCACCCATACAGCCTTTTCTGCAACAGCATTTTTGTCCCCCTTTACAGAATTTTTAAAAAAAAATTCAGCATTGTTTATTCAGAGAATTTTGCATGGTAAAATTTTAATTTTTTCATTCAGTATTATTATTATTTAGGAAGTTGCCCTGGCACTTCTCTTCTGGGTTCATAACCTCACGAGCACACAATCTATCACCTAATTCAAGTGAGACTTAAAAACTACTTAACTCAACCAACATTCTAACCCCACTTGGGGAACACAAAAGAATTTTTGTAGTTAGGTAGGATCAGGGGGATAGGCTTCCAAAAACACCCCTCGGTTACTTACACTTGAGACATAGTTGTTGTCCATTAGGGAACCAAAATCCCCTAATATTTTTTGACACGGTCACAACCGGTTTATCAAAGGGCCTCTCCCTTAGGAGGGTTGAAGTCGTGAGATTGGTTCCGGAGGTCTGAGTGGAATACCGAACTCCATTCAGTAACTGAAGGGCTACCTTTCACAGTTCTTGGGATATCCCTGTATAGGGGTATTGCGGTAAAAGGACCAAGCGACAGATTTACCTTTCTGGACGTGTCATGAACGGGGTATCTTAGTTGCCATTCTTCTAGGATTTGACTACCCGGTGTCCCTCCCGGTAGGGGGATACCTTAGCCACTTGGATTTCCTATTCATATTGTCTGACTTGGATTTCATCACCTTGCAGAGTATATGTCTAGTTGAGTCATAATACTTTTAGTTAGGTGTTTGCATGCTCCCTTACCTCCTTTTGGTCTAGTGAGTCCACCATTTTTTATTTGTAGGAAACCTGCTATTTTTTGGTATTCTGACTATTTCTGTTGACACTCCACCTATTGTAGCACACAGTTACAGTGGGTGTTTTGAGTTGGTTGTTGGCTTGCGCGCCCTATTTTTTGAGCTCTCCTTCTGCACACTCAGTTGCATTAGAGTTTTTGAGCTGATTTGTAGTTACCTCAACCCACAGATATTTGACTCCACTTGTCACCATTGAGTCCCCGAGACATTCTCAGCGCCTCAGAGGTGAGCCCCCACAGCACGGTTCACTTGACACCACCCGTCATCGACACAGGTCATCATCCCTTGATACCACTCATCATAGATCTCGAGCCTTGTCACTTGACTCCACTCGTCAGCGGCATAGAACTCCGTCACCAGATACTGACCCCCCTTATTTTACCTCTGATTCTGAGCCAGACTCCGAGAACCCCCTTTACACTGCCCCTACTAGCCCCATGGCTGGCGTGACTCCCACTCCCATCTTGGTAGGGACCGTTGGTGGCACATCCACCACGACACCAGTTACCACACCTACTTTGGGTATGCCCTCCATGGGGGCCCCCTCCACTGCTCCCCTCACAGCATCGATTCCCGTAGTGGGAATACCTATCCCCACTCCATTAGTGACCCATACTACCCATGGTGGTGCAGGACCGTCCTATACCACCTTAGTTCCCCCACTTGGGGCAACCTCCCTCACATGACCCCTCCACTTGGGGGCATCGGCCCCAACTTGGTCCAACCCACTACCGTGTCACATCCTTCGTCCAATTTTCCATTCATGGCTAGCCTCAACCTGCCTGACCTAGCCAGATTAACCAACGACCCCATCCGACATGACCCTGCATGGCCTCACATGCCCACCAAGCTCCCCTATGACATCCCTAAGTTCGAGGGAAAGGAAGGTGAGGACCCACAGAACCATATCATGTCCTTCCATCTATGGTGTTCCTCCAACTCCATAGTAGACGACTCTATTCACCTCCATTTATTACAGCGCACTTTCACTGGCTCTACTGCCAAGTGGTATATCGAACAACCCCATGGAACCCATGCCACCTTTACTTCCCTTGCCTCGACCTTCCTGCAGTTCTTTCAGTTACCTGTCCTCTATGACGCAGGCGTTGAGATCCTACTATCATGCAGACAAAACACGGCTACCCACATCACGGACCACATTCATGAATGGCATCGACGCCGTAGCCTATGCAAAATCAAGTTAGATGACCAGATCTTCCTAGATTGGTTCCTCAAATCCCTCCTTCCTATCATTGCTAAGGATGTGGCATCCGAAAGACCCCAGTCTGAAGAAGAGGCTATCCTTAAAGCCCAACAGTTCGATCTCATTTACGCCTAGTCGGGTTATCTTTATACCATAATACCTGACGCCCCTTAGGATGATTCCTCCCAGCGTGATGCGCCGGGGGCATCCCACGCTGCCGACGGCATCATTGGCTGTGTCTCTTCGCAGCCTCAACCATTTTCCATAGCCCGTCCTACCCCTGGCCCTGACCCTTCGTGGGCTACCTCACAGCCTGGAGCAAACAACCCGCATGCTCCCATGACACATCACCACCATACCCATGGACCCTCATGTCCACCACAGTGTTTTGGTCATGCGACTCCTGCTCACGCCCCCCCTGTCGCACCTCAGTCCTACTATCGCCAGCAGGCTGCACCAACCCCTGCGGCACACCCACAACCCGCTCCACAGCACTATCAGCAACCCCCTTAGGTTGCTGAACCTGCGCATCCTCCACCTACATATCATCCACCGCAGCCTGCTCCCGCCCACGTGCAACCTCAGAATCCACCTGCTGTCCAAGGGCAAGTTTACGCTCAACAAAACCCCCAGCAAAACCAGAACAACCAACGCAACCAGGGCCAACAAAACCACGACAGAGGCTGAAATCGTGGGAACAACCAACCGACTGAGCAAGATGGTCAACACCCTAATCCCCCCGCTAGTAATAATGTGGCCCCTCCTAACCAAAACCCTGATCGCCTGCCTAAGCAGGCTAAAAACCCCAATTTGCGCACAAACTATCCTTATTCTGTTTGCGGGGTCTATGGCCACTACATACATTTTTGTCCACATATGGAGCGAGCTCGGCAACTTTTGGCTACGGATGTACACCATCAAGGGCAGGCGGCTCCTCAAGCACCACCCAATCCCCCACAACCTCAGCAGCCACCTTTGGTGCTGCAAAACCCCTTACCAACCTAAGGCGTAGTGAACACTGAACCGTTGGCTCCCCCTCAAGCTAACGCACCAACCCAACACATCACTTACGCTGCTCCTGATCAACCCATGTTTGATTCAGGGAACCACCACTTGTTGATGATGTCCTCCGATGAGGTCAACCTCCAGACCCGACGGAACCAATATGGATCCACCCCTGAAGCCCCTCCCACCGATACACCTACTAACGCTCATCCCACTGATCAGGCGTTACGTATACCTCCACCTCCACTAGATGGCGCTCCCAAAGTGCCCCGTTTCCCACTTTGCTGTATCAACAATAACCCCAATGCGCGGGCTGCGTCAAACTACAACATTTTCAATGACTTAGCCCAATCCCCCGTAGCCATGTCTGTGTTAGAAGTCTTAAAAAACTGCCCTTCGCAGCGCAAGAATTTACTCTCAGCCATTGGGGCTATCGATCCAAATGATTCGCAATTAATGGCATTTGATTTGGATCAATCCGAACCCTGCCTGCCTTCCACTTTGGCATTCCAAGTTTCTGTTTCCATTCGGAATTTTGTCATCCATCGATGCATTATTGATGAAGGTGCCTCTACATGTGTCATGCCCACCTCCATCTGGCAGAAAATGGGATCCCCCCCTCTCCAGCAGTCCTCTACTACGTTGTGAGCCTACGACGGCCATTCAGCTCAACCACAAGTCCTATTAACTAACGTCCCCATCCAGCTGGCTGGCAAAATTATCCTCATAAACATCGAGGTTATCAATGTACAGCTTGATTACAACCTGTTACTTGGCCGCAGCTACATGTATGCCATGCGGGTAGTTGCTTCTACCGTTTTTTGTACCATGATGTTCCCCCATGAGGGACGCATGGTCAAGGTTGACTAACTCACTTACCATGATCCCAATGCCCCCACGACACCCGAAAATGTTCTCCCCATGGTTGAACAACCTGTTTCGGGTGCCACCACCTCATTCGTTTCTTCTATAGGGCTCGGAGTTTACTCAAACGCACCAATGACCTCGACCTTCCCATCTATTCCACCCCCGTCACCTGCCACCAAAGTGTCCGACCTATGTACCCTATCCCATAACACGTGAGCTCCTACTAATCAACCACCCTTGTTGCCTCAACCCCCTTTGGTACCTAGTCACATAGGTGCTACACCCATCCATACCATTCATTTCCTCTTCCCTCCCTCAGGAGTAGTTAGTGCCCCGGTCATTGCCACCCTCAGCCTTCCTGGGTTAACCTTAGGATTACCCGTTTGGTATCTTTCACCTCCCGGTCGTCCGCCGACACCAGATGTCGTCCTGCAACCGGTGCAACCCATTGTCACTACTAGTCAACCACCTCCCAGTGTCACTACCCCGTCATCCTCCATGAAACCCCCCCCTCCTCTTACCAAACCCACTAGGGGCAGAGGCCCCCAACCTTACACTGATGTCCAACCTCCTAAGACAGTAAAAAATCCCCCTGTGTTTCATGCTACTCCCAAATGCACGCTGTGCGATGAGGTGGGCCATGTGACTCACCTATGTCCTCAGTTACCGGTGTTACAGGAATACATGCAACTGCTTGACGACGACCCCACTATCTCGGTTGTCCATCTAGATCCAACCCCTATGCCTTGCAACAAATCCCTGCGCACTAACCACTCCTGTGCCTTATGCGGTGTCTACGGGCATTACTCACATCACTATCCCGATCTCCCCGAGTACAGAGCAGCTCTCTTTGAAATGAACAATCTGGATCTTGAGACAGCACCACCCACCATTGTGGAAATCCACCCCCCGGACTCTTCCTCTTCCGAAGAGGTTAATACCATTTATATGATCTCTTCCACCACTACTCCTTCGTCAACCGATTTGACGACACAAACATTCCGTACGTATGAGGAGATTCTTGAGGCTCTCACTACCCCGGATTATCCTTGGGATGACATGCACCATCGTTCCTACTTCCTCCCAAATGAATCTTCCTCTAACGCTACTACCCAATTTGTAGTTGAATCCAAAAACTTCCTTCCCCCCAAGGTTGACTGGTTCAAGGACCCTATTCCTGCTCCTGATGCCTTCGAAGAGGGTAACATGGCCAACATCTCACATTCATCGTTTTTTGCATGCCCACAGATGGACCATTTTCCACCTCGTTACATTGGCTTCACTGATGGCGCAAGCCGCTGGTCTCCCAACCTGGCTTCTGCAGCGTGGGTCTTATATTCCCCTTCCAATGAACTGATTCACCTTGACAGAACATGTATAGGCACTGCTACCAATAACCAGGCGGAGTATGATGCTGTCACCGGTCTCCTGACTGCTGCCCTCCAGATGGGCATACGTCACCTTCATGTGTTCTTGGACTCCCAGCTACTTGTCTCCCAGATCAACAACTGCTACCAGGTGCGTGATCCTTGCCTATTTAGAAAATTCCTACGTACAAAACAACTTAGCCGATAGTTTGAATCCATCACATTCACACATGTCCCAAGAGCTCAAAATAGTGTCGCAGATCAAATGGAAAATAACATCCTAGATTGGCATATCAATCACACCATATAACATCTCCACCATACATCATAGCATCTCATCCAACTATATAAAAAACCAAAAAGACTATATTGCATAAACATTTGCATCCATAGGGGCATCCATGTGCCTAATCATAACTAAATCATGTCACATCACATAAAACACACAAGGGGCATCCACGTGCCCAACATCCTAGACTACTTGCATCCACGTGCAATACAAACATACAACACATCATCAAGCGCATCCACGTGCGTACAAATGAAACAACATCACACAAAGGTGCATCCATGTGCATAAATTTATACATATCAAAAAATACATGTTACAGTGCTATACATGTCCTGAGTACCCCTGTACTCAGCTCTACAAAAAATGTATATACATCCCTAAAAGCCTCATAAGGTACAGGCCGTAGCCACAAAAATCGGGGGGAGCCCCCTACTCTCCCTACTGAGAGTCGTACCCTGCATCACTGTTAGTGTCCACTGCCTTTGACTCCTCTCCTCGCTCCTCCTCCAGTGAGTCCTCATCCCGTCTGGGCTCCTATGCCCGTGCCCTGTCTGCCAATAGGGCCACCCGGATCGCGATCGATATGAAATCTCGAGGTGCTGTCAAGCACTCCTGAATCACGGCAGGATCGAGGTCCCGCCACCCCTCGTCAGTCACTCCCACCAGCAGACGGTCGAGTAGTGCCCGTACAGACTCCATTGTCCCCTCTGCATCTCGACGACGCACCTCCCCCCACCCAGGCAAAGCTGGAACGGCTACAATCCCTCTGCATGCCACATGCCCTGGCGGTGGCCTCGGACCCACATCTGCAAATCACCCATTTGTCAGTTCCAATACATCAACAATATATCATATACATAAAACTGGACAATACAATCAAATCATACATACCATCTGGCCCCTATGCCTGTCCTGGTGGTCGTGGCGCATCTGGATCTCCAGTGAAGTCCATATCCATATATGGATAATCCTCCAGCATCAGTGGTAGCTGGAGCCACTGCAGGAACAGATCCTACATAAAGTACCACCCAACGTCCCCACCACCACGGCGGTGCATCATCTCTCCCCACCGCACCATCCGAGGCTCCCTCAAGCCTCCTGCTCTGACCGGCACCCGCGGCCACAGTGTGGGGACCCTCTCCATGAAGAATGCACATAAAAATGAACCATAGTAGAACCCCTTACCAGATTCCTTCGCTGCGGTCAGCCGTCGCTACACGCAGGTCAGGAACATCTGGCCCCACGCAAAATAAGTCCCGGCCAGTACATGCTCCACAAGCTGCATCTGGCCCCCAGACACCTTCTCAGGTGACTGGGATCCCAGGACCCGCACCACACATGCTGCCATGGCCCGCACCGCTGGCTCCTGCAAGTCTCTCACCAAGAGTGCATTCAGATGCACCTGAGCCTCCGGCCGATAGAACCGCTCCAACATGTCATCCATATCAAGGTCTGCAGACACCCGCGGCTGTGTATCTGCTACCCTCCCCAGGCAGGGCAACCCCGTCAAAAAATAAACATCAGTTAGGGTGAGGTCCACCGTCTCTCCCTGCACTCGAAACGCTAGTATATCTGGCTCCCAGAAACCAACCAACCGGTTCAGCAGCAATCCTGCTGACCGCATCATAGGTACCTTAGCAAATTTCAGTAGTCTGAAAAGCCCTAGTATCGACCGCACCCGACGGTCCTCTCGGACGATGGTCATAATATCATCCGGTATCTCTTGCTCCCTCCATAGCACCTGCGGCATCCTGTCAATCACACAATGAAGTCTCATCAGACTCATCTCAAACTAATAGACCTTCCCTTTCATTCAAAAAACTGGAACAGCTCAGTCCCCAACCGCGGCTGTCAATCCTACAGCCACGGCCTCCGATCGCGGCTGTCAGACCTACAGTCGTGGCCTCCGACCACAGCTATCAAGCCTACAGCCGTGGTCTCCGACCACGACTGTCAGGCCTGAACCCGCGGTCCCCAACCGCGGTTGTCCCGGTCTAAACCCGCGGTCTGCGACCGCAGTTTCGATCCCCTAACCCACGGTCCACCCACGTGGACCGTACAAATCATCCCCTGGGGCCCACTATCCCCCCCCCAAAACCCAAAAACAATGCAGGTATGAGTTTAACGGAATACCTATATCTCCCGACTCCGCAATCGATTGGTCAGATCGTCCAGAAATGACACCTTAGCTCTGGTCCACTGCGATTACGAGTCAAATGACACATGTCATGTTGGGCCCACTTACTATTTATAGTCCGTTGAATTTTCTCTTGTTTGGCCATTCTGAACCCAGACAGAGTCCATTTTCCGAACCATTACCACCATTAGAATCAGCACGACGAAACCATCACAATGGTCACCTCATTGCATTATTTTTTGCTACACCATTTTTGCCCCTTTTTTCGATACCAATAGTCACCTCGGTTTGCGCACCACTTTGGCCGCTCTCTATTTTTAACACTTTTCGTATCGCCGGATTCATTTTTCCAAGGTCGTGATGATGCTTGAGATCATTTCTCGCTCTCACTTGGTACAATTTCAAAATTGCGTCCCTACACCTTGCCGCATCAATTTGCGCGCCACATCGGCCGTCATCAGATTATTTCACACCTTTTACATGAGCCATTCACTCCTGTCATACTGCAAATGTTTCGTTATTTTTCCACCATTCATTCACCCCGCAAGGAGGCCCACCAGTGTTCCCCCCCACCCTCAGTCCTGGTCATCATAAATGTTCCTTGATTGAACACTTCCTCCTTTCCTGGCCATTAATTCAGAGTCTTCTTATTTGCTTTCAGACTCCTTAAAATTGAAAGCAACCACGAGCATGAACTGTCATGGGCTCGTAAAATCCACACGACAGTACCATTCCATCATTTCAGAGTCTTCTTCTTTGCTTTCAGACTCCTTAAAATTGAAATTAACCACGAGCATGTACTGTCCTAGGCTCATAAAATCCACACGACAGTACCATTCTATTACTTCAGAGTCTTCTTATTTGCTTTCAGACTCCTTAAAATTGAAAGCAACCACGAGCATGAATTGTCCTGGGCTCGTAAAATCCACATGACAGTACCATTTTATATCCACACTTCTTCTAGTTCCCTAACCCATGAAGAAGTCCCCCCGCACCTCTTGGCGCTATGATCAATCCTCTCGACAGCACCCCCAATCAGGTCGCCTTTGTTCAGAGTATTCTCCAATCTCCTGCCATTTTACCACAGCTTGAGTCTCCCTCAGCCCATTCACCCTCAGATCCTATACCGCTATGATCCCTTTACCACCAGTCAGTCTCATATGCTACCCGATCATCCCCGCCATCATACTCTGAACAAAGGAAGTTTGAGTCCACCCACTCTACTTGCCCAGTTATTACCCCCAGTTTATCACTCCCGCCATCAGTACTATCATAGTTTGGTTTTTCACCTCATGCTCCTGTCAAGGAAACATCATTTCCTTGATAGTTGTAGGTCTCCCTCTGTCGACGACAGCCCCTCTATTCCAGAGGATAGACCTAGAGGCCCCTACTCCTTGGACCCATCACCATCTGTGGTGAGTGCCTACGGACCATTTTGGGAGGAGACATCATTGCCTCTCTGAATAGTTGTTTCTCACATGCTCGACTTCAGCACCTTAATCGCATCGTTGAGAATCGCGTAGGATGTATATCCTTTCCATTATGTGTCGAAGACCCCGGATTTCCCCCGACTCTAGCACATTGGTGAGTCACTTTGGAACGGCCAGTTATATGTTCCCGTGGATGTCCAGGCTGCGTTGGCGATTGTATTCGGAAGCCATCCAGTTCAATGCTTCCTTGAGTACCCAGTTCAGTTCCAGATCAGTGTACCATTGCAAGTATGACCGTTGTCACTTTGATCCAGCAGCTCATTAGTTCCTTTGGAACCACATTCAGTAGCACTGCTGTCATTCCAGTGTATCAGTTGTTCAGCTCAGACATGGTCATCCCAACAGTATGTTCAAGATTGGTGTCCCTTCTGGACCCTTATGATATACACAATGGATTTCTATGTATCCTACAGGTCCCTCTTTTCGGGCCTT
>LPNX010437314.1:21138-117935 GCA_001517045.1 Pseudotsuga menziesii | reverse complement strand
AAACCATCTAAAAAGCCTCCAAAAGGCTTAAAATGCCTCCAAAAGGCCATAAAACCCTCTTTTCCTCCAAAAATATCCAAAATTCCTCCAAAAAGGAAAAAATCTCCAAAAAGGAAGAAAAAATATAAAATAATGAGGAAAAGGAGGAAAAAACCCTAAACAGCTGAAACCCTAACCCTAAACCGTCACTCCACCACTATAAATAAGTGATGGAGACCCCTTATTTCAAATCCACAATCACAAGTATCCTGCCTCTGCCAAAATTTCTCTTGAAACCCTAGCTCACCCTTGAGCTACTTTCACCGTGAGAGCCCCTTTTGGCCCATTTCCACCATTGAAGAAAGAGAAGGAGCAATTGGAGCTCGGAGCAACCTCTTGGATCAATGCAACGGGCTTCACCAACCTCCACATTGGAGGTTAGATCAATAAAAAATCATTCTTTACTTTTTGTTGTTTTGCTTCATGAACATGTTTAGATTAGTTTTTATTTCAGTTTAGCATCTTTTATTTTACATATTATTTGAACTGCTACTAAGGAATCCATTCTCCTTAGTAGGTGCTCATTCACACAAGCTAGGGGTAAAACCCTAGCAACAACTGCAATAAGGGAAATCACTTTGAAAGCTCTTGTATGAAAAATCAAATTGATATGCCGACCCAACTCTTGGAGAAGAATGGCATCTCCCTTCTAGATAGCTCAAAGAAGAGAGAAAAAGGATCAAGTTCAGATGATAGAGAGAGAGTTCATGCATTGGTTGATGGCACATCAAGCTCACCCAGTTTTATCATTGATTCTAGAGCTTCAAGACACATGGTTTCAACCAAGGAGGCCTTCTCCTCACTTGACATGTCGAAAGGACCACCTATAGTACTGGGAGATGACTCTTTCACTGAAAGTTTGGGCAAAGGGAGGATTGATCTTGATCATGGTCAGTTCAGTAATGTCTTGTATGTGCCTGGTCTTGCCTCCAACCTCTTTTCAGTGTACCAAATGACCCACACTGGGTCTCCTAAGAAAGTCATATTCTCCCCTGATGAAGTTGATATCATAGAGATCTCAAGTGGTAGAGTCATTGCAAAAGGAGTTGCGAATCATGCTCAAAAGGTATACATGTTCTCATACTTCCTACCTTACTCAAACCCCTCTGCTCTTCTGATTCATGCTAATGAAGCAAGCAAGCTTTGGCATGAAATATTTGGCCACCTAAACTACAAATATCTTTCTGATCTTAGTGAAAAAGAGATGGTCATAGGGTTGACCAAGATAAAATTTTCCAAAGGAGTCTACCAAGGTTGTATCCTAGGAAAACACCCAGAGCATAAATTTGAGAGAGCTAGTCATGAGAGAACCTCTGCACCCCTCGAGCTGATCCACAGTGATGTTGCTGGCCCATTCCCTCATATGTCCATGAGTCAGGCCAAATATGCATTGAATTTCATTGATAACTTTTTCAGGTATTGCTGGGTTCACTTCCTGAAACACAAGTCTGAAGTTTTTGGCCTATTCAAAGTCTTTACGGCTTTGGTTGAGAACCAGTCTGGAAGGAAACTCAAGGCCCTCAGATCTGAAAATGGTGGTGAGTATGTCAAGTCTGAGTTTATTAATTATTGTGTAGATGCATGTATTCAGATGTAGCATTCTATCCCTTACACACCACAGCAAAATGGTGTTGCTGAGAGGAAGAACAGATCACTGAAGGAGATGGCAACATGCATGATGGAGGCCAAAACTTTGCCACCAAAGTACTAGGCTGAAGCTATCAACTATGCAGCCTATATCCAGAATAGGGTGCCTCACAAACAGCTTGATGGTGTGACTCCCTTCGAAGCATGGAGTGGGCACAAGCCAGATGTGACCCATTTTAGGATTTTTGGCTCAAAGGCTTGGGCTAGAATTCCAATAGAGAAGAGGAAGGCTTTGCAGCCCCAAAGACAAGAGTGTCTTTTTGTTGGATACTCTAAAGATTCAAAAGGGTACAAACTGATAAATTTGAGCACAAATAAAGCCTTCATCGAAAGGTGTGTTCAGTTTGAAGAAGAACCCCTTGCAGCAGTGGAAGTTGGAGAAGCCTCTTTTCCACCTGAACCTCAAGAAGTAAGTAAAGAGTTTGTTGAACATGCTGATTCTGATTTTTCTGATGGAGATGAGTTTATTGTAGACTCTAACAGCCCTACAAGGACAAAATGGGCAGCCAAGACACTACATGTAGCAGGAGAGCTAGCTAGGGATCCCAATGACCCAAGGAGGACTAGATCTCAGTTTGAGAGTGGTTTGTGCATGAAGGATCCTATGTTTGCTGAAAAATGCTATTTGATGGTGGATTCTGATCCTCAAACATATGAAGAAGTAGCAGGGGATCCAAGATGGAAAACATCCATGAAGGAGGAGTTCAACTCACTCCAGAAGAGCAACACATGGGAGCTAGTGGATCTTCCCCCAGGGAGAAAACTAGTACAGTGTAAGTGGGTCTATAAGACCAAATTTGCTGCTGATGGTTCACCACTGAAGTACAAGGCCGGATTGGTAGCCAAGGGCTACTCACAGGTTCATGGCATAGATTACAATGAGACCTTTGCCCCTGTGGAAAAGATGGATTCCATCAGGCTAGCCTTAGCCATTGCAACCTCAAGGAAATGGGAGGTACATCACATGGATGTAAAATGTGCCTCCCTGAATGGAGATCTTACTGAAGAGATATATATGCAGCAGCCTCAAGGTTTTGATACTAACCCTTCTCTTGTGTGCATGTTGAGAAAGTCATTGTATGGGCTAAACCAAGGTGAAATGAGCAAGTGTGCATACTGCAATAAGGGCAATCACTTTGAAATCTCTTGTATGAAAAATCAAATTGATATGCTGACCCAACTCCTGGAGAAGAATGGCATCTCCCTTCCAGACAGCTCAAAGAAGAGAGAAGGAGGATCAAGTTCAGATGATAGAGAGAGAGTTCATGCATTGGTTTCTGGCACATCAAGCTCACCCAGTTTTATCATTGATTCTAGAGCTTCAAGACACATGGTTTCAACCAAGGAGGCCTTCTCCTCACTTGACATGTCGAAAGGACCACCTATAGTACTGGGAGATGACTCTCTCACTGAAAGTTTGGGCAAAGGGAGGATTGATCTTGATCATGGTTAGTTCAGCAATGTCTTGTATGTGCCTGGTATTGCCTCCAACCTCTTGTTAGTGTACCAGATGACCCACACTGGGTCTCCTAAGAAAGTCATATTCTCCCCTGATGAAGTTGATATCACATAGATCTCAAGTGGTAGAGTCATTGCAAAAGGAGTTGTGAATCATGCTCAAAAGGTATACATGTTCTCACACTTCCTACCTTACTCAAACCCCTCTGCTCTTTTGATTCATGCTAATGAAGCAAGCAAGCTTTGGCATGAAATATTTGGCCACCTAAACTACAAATATCTTTCTGATCTTAGTGAAAAAGAGATGGTCATAGGGTTGACCAAGATAAAATTTTCCAAAGGAGTCTGCCAAGGTTGTATCCTAGGAAAACACCCAGAGCATAAATTTGAGAGAGCTAGTCATGAGAGAACCTCTACACCCCTCAATCTGATCCACAGTGATGTTTCTGGCCCATTCCCTCATATGTCCATGAGTCAGGCCAAATATGCATTGACTCTCATTGATGACTTTTCCAGGTATTGCTGGGTTCACTTCCTGAAACACAAGTCTGAAGTTTTTGGCCTATTCAAAGTCTTTAAGGCTTTGGTTGAGAACCAGTCTGGAAGGAAAATCAAGGCCCTCAGATCTGAAAATGGTGGTGAGTATGTCAAGTCTGAGTTTATTAATTATTGTGTAGATTTAGGTATTCAGATGTAGCATTCTATCCCTTACACACCACAGCAAAATGGTGTTGCTGAGAGGAAGAACAGATCACTGAAGGAGATGGCAACATGCATGATGGAGGCCAAAACTTTGCCACCAAAGTACTAGGCTGAAGCTATCAACTATGCAGCCTATATCCATAATAGGGTGCCTCACAAACATCTTGATGGTATGACTCCCTTCGAAGCATGGAGTGGGCACAAGCTAGATGTGACCCATTTCAGGATTTTTGGCTCAAAGGCTTGGGCTAGAATTCCAACAGAGAAGAGGAAGGATTTGCAGCCCCAAAGCCAAGAGTGTCTTTTTGTTGGATATTTTGAAGATTCAAAAGGGTACAAACTGATAAATTTGAGCACAAATAAAGCCTTCATCGAAAGGTGTGTTCAGTTTGAAGAAGAACCCCTTGCAGCAGTGGAAGTTGGAGAAGCCTCTTCTCCACCTGAACCTCAAGAAGTAAGTAAAGAGTTTGTTGAACATGCTGATTCTGATTTTTCTAATGGATATGAGTTTATTGTAGACCCTAACAGCCCTACAAGGCCAAAATGGGCAGCCAAGACACTACATGCACCAGGAGAGCTAGCTGGGGATCCCAATGACCCAAGGAGGACTAGATCTCAGTTTGAGAGTGGTTTGTGCATGAAGGATCCTATGTTTGCTGAAAAATGCTATTTGATGGTGGAGTCTGATCCTCAAACATATGAAGAAGTAGCATGGGATCCAAGATGGCAAACATCCATGAAGGAGGAGTTCAGCTCACTCTAGAAGAGCAACACATGGGAGCTAGTGGATCTTTCCCCAGAGAAAAAACTAGTACAGTGTAAGTGGGTCTATAAGACCAAATTTGCTGCTGATGGTTCACCAATGAAGTACAAGGACAGATTGGTAGCCAAGGGCTACTCACAGGTTCATGGAATAGATAACAATGAGACCTTTTCCCCTGTGAAAAAGATGGATTCCATCAGGCTAGCCTTAGCCATTGCAACCTCAAGGAAATGGGAGGTACATCACATGGATGTAAAATGTGCCTTCCTGAATGGAGATCTTACTGAAGAGATATATATGCAGCAGCCTCAAGGTTTTTCTACTAACCCTTCTCTTGTGTGCAGGTTGAGAAAGTCATTGTATGGGCTAAACCAAGCCCCCGGGGCTTTAGTATGCCAAGATCGATAGCTTCTTGCTATCACTGAATTTTGTTCGGTGAAAATCAGATCTAAATGTCTATTTGAAGTTAGTTAATGGTTCATTAATGATCATTGTGTTATATGTTGATGACCTCCTCATTACAGGAAGCTCAAAGGCTAAGATTGCTTCCCTAAAAGGAGTTATGAACCAAGCCTTCTCCATGACACATTTGGGGCTCTTAAGTCAATTTTTGGGGCTTGAGATTGCTCAAACCAAAGCTGGAATCAAGGTGCACCAATATAAATATGCCTTGGACTTGCTGAAAAAATTCAGAATGAAGGATTGCAAAGCAAGCAAAACTCCTTTCCTTTCAAGAGTGAAGCTGGAAGAAGCTGATTCTTCACCTATGGTAAACAATACACTGTATAGGAAATTGATTGGATGTTTGTTGTATCTGACACATACTAGACCTGATATTTCTTATGCGGTAAGTGTGGATTCTATAAATATGGATCAGCCTCATGAGATCCATTGGAAAGCAGCCAAAAGGATCCTTAACTTTGTTCAGGGAACAAGGACACATGGGATCTTCTATAAAGCAAAATCTTATCTTGATTTGATTGGATTTATTGAAAGTGATTGGGCAGGTGATAGCATAGACAGAAAGTATACATCAAGATATGTGTTCATGCTTGCAGAAGGGCCAATCAGCTGGTCAAGCAAGAAACAGAGTGCCATTGCACTCTCATCTACAGAAGCAGAGTACATAGGAGTTGTTAATGCAGCAACTCAATGTTTATGGTTGCAGGGATTACTTGGAGAGTGTGGCCTCGAATCAGAGTACTCAAATAACATCTACTGTGATAATTAGAGTACCATTCAAATCTGCAAAGATCTAGTTCAGAATCAGAGAACTAGACACATTGAGATCCATATGCACTACATCAGAGAGCTTGTGCATGATGGCACCATTCACCTACTCTTATGTTCATCTTCAGAGCAAGTAGCTGATATCTTCACCAAAGCATTTTGTGAGAAGACCTTCAGCAATCTCAAATCACTACTAGGGATTGTTGATCATGTTGTGAAGCATGAGTGAAGACAAGATTCCAAAATTTTGTTTTACAGTCCATGTTTAAGGGAGGATTTTCCCAAGTTGGTTTTGCCTCTTTCCTTGTTTAAATGGACATGCAGTATGTAAAGGGTGACTAAGCCTTGTTGCTAGGCCCTATAATTTTCTGATATATTACTCATAATTCAGGCTTAAGGGGGGGTGTTAGAATAATCAACCCATAGTTTACTACCTTAGACATTAATTTAATTATTTTTGTCTTATTTTCCTAGTTCATGTGTCCCACCTTGTGCAAGTTGTCTTTTACCTATCCATAGTGGTCAAAATTTCCTTATTTGACCCATGTAGTGCTTGGGAAACCTCAAGGAATCAAATATGCTTTATTCTTGGCCTCCTAAGCACCCTTCTACTTTTTCTGCTTTATTTCCTGCTTTTTCAGTGTTTTAAGGCAAATGGGAAAGCTAGACTAGGTGAGGTGAACTAGTTTTTTGTCCTCTTCATCCTCCACTCTTTTCTCCTTGAAAAAGCATGTATGGGTTGTCATTCCACCACTCTTTAGCTTGTCTAAGCCATTTTTCTAATTCGTGAGCTCCATGACAGATTTGGGATCATCTTTTTACACCTATGGGGGATTTGCTTAATTTTAGTAAGCCTACTTTATGCTAGATTTGAATTGCTCCTCATGCATTTGAATCCCTGATATATGTTATTTATTCAGAAACCTATTATGTTACAGGGTTGGCTATTGTACACTAAGTTAATACAATTTAGTGTTCAGCTCCAATTTTAGTCTCTTTTGTGAGTGATTTTGCACGATCAATTGTTAATTGTTGTGAGTAAAATTAATCTATCACTGGGTTCAATTTCCACAGGAATAAGCTTTGCACAAGGGCTACTGGTCACTTGACTTGCTCAAAGCTGCCATGTCTCAGTCTGTAGCAACCGACCCAGTGTGCCAGTGTGAGTGTGCATCCTAGAAATCGACTGTCACGTTAGCTTATTCTCATGGGATTCGATCCAACCGCAGATTCCCCTACGGCTACCTTGTTACAAAATAGACTTAAATATCCCAAGAGAGAACTAGAATTGAACCGGCAACTTAAGCCAAGAAGGCTCAGCAATTCCTTTATCTATCTCCTTTTTTGGGGCGGTTTTTTTCCGTGTCTCCCAAGTAATCTCAATACATACGGCATAAGACACGACATACACATTCATTAGAATAGTACGGTACATCTTAAATTAGGCCCGCTCGGGTGGTTCAGTCCTTATGAGACCTACGTCCACCCGCAATAAAAGGGGGATGGAATGGCATTTTTTGTTTTCCTGACCAGCTTTCACTTACTCTTTTCTGAATTGTTCAGTCGGGAAGGCCGACCAAAGGAAGGCCTTTCAACCGATGCGGAGGCATAATATTCTGTGGCGACCTATCTTTTCAGAATCAGGAGACTTCTTTTACGTTGCGGTTTTTATTTCCCCTTTTTCTTCTTTCCTCCCTGTTTCTTTCTTCCTAACTGCTATCTTCCCTGTTGATTGTCTTCCTTCCTATTCTTATTTGTATAATGCATATGGGTGATTTTCTTCTATATGGAAAGGTCTCTTTATGTTCTATATGGGGATGGAGATTTATGTGTGTTGGGAATATAATTCCTGGTCGTATTCTCTTCGTACTAGTAGCGCTTGCCATCTTGTTGGGGTTCGGTTCTCTTCATTAATGCCCTTTTCCAACTAGGTATTGTAAGTGTTTTCCAAGGTCTTGGGTCGCTCAGGTTTGGTCTTAGTTTCAAGAGAAACATATGAGTTTAACCGATAACGTTTTCTTTCAAACTGATATGCCACTGAATGAGTGAAACCTTTAGATACAGCCTTTCTCTGTGTTTTTCCCTGTCTCTCGCCCCCTGCGCTTGGAGCTTCATGTTTCGGCATTCCTTTATCAATATAGATACATTCTGGTATGGTTAAACCATCATGCTACCGAGTTTTTGGACACATCCCTTGCCACATATGGTCCCAATTCATCCATCCAGATACATCATCCTAACTTTTTCAAGGGATACTTAGAATGATGCTTACCGGGCCCGCATAGGAGAAACTTTCAAAATACCTATGCAGGAGAGATGTCTCAATTCTCTACTTGGGAAGTAGCCCTGGGGAAAGTCCCGAGAATTCAAATTATGATCTGGAGAAATCCCACCTACCACACCATCACCCTACATTCTAGGCATTCCTAATTTCACTTGCACAGCCAGATCCAGAGACCTGGGGAGGCAGGAAGTCACTAGTTTCCCCCCGATACACACGCACCTTTTCGCCACTTTGCTTGTTGTGTCCCATGCCCACTTACGTATCATTTGAGTGAGCACACTAAGGGGGGGCCAACTCCTACTATTGCTATTGCTGTCCTTTTCCCCCCACACGGATATATGGAGAAGCAAGCCAGGTTTGACTTGCATGTGTTAAGCATATAGCTAGCATTCATTCTAAGCCAAGATCAAACTCTTGTGTTTGAGTATGATTCTATGAAATTGGAGCATAGAATGACATTCTATGAATTCGTTATATATGTAATAACGCGATGATTCGGTATGGAAGAAAACTGGAATAACACGGCGATTCGTTGTTCATCAAGGTGCGTTTAGCTCTTTCCCAGGGAAAATTATAGGGGCGAAATTTAGCCCAAGTGCGAAATTAAAGGGGTTCAAAAAATATGATGGGCGAATTTTTAATATAGAAAATAATTTTGAGAATTTAAATATTAGTACAATATTTTTTAAAGAAGGAATAAGTTTAGGGAAAATTGCCACTCGCGCTAGAAAGGAAAAAAATGATTTAGCCCTAGAAAGGAAAAAAATGATTTAGCCCACTTGAATATACCTTAAATGGTGATGGTGAGTTCGCAACCGGATTTTGAATAAAAATCGTGTTGAATCTTTCAATGGCCTGAGGTTTCCAGTAAAAAATATATTGAATTCTTCAATCACCCCTAGATTTTCAATAATGAAGGATGGCCAATAGTAATTTCTCCCCTCAATTTTCAATAATGGAGGGTTTTATTTATCTAATCACCCAAGATTTTAATTAATAGAGGTTTTCTTGGTCGAATCGGGCAAGATTTCATTAATGGAGGTTTTAATAGTGATTTCAACCTCCATATTTGAGGAATTCAACAATTTCAGCTGTAATTTGTTACTAAGGGGAATGAGGAGAATGATTTCATCTTATATAATTCCTCTGGAGTGCATTTAACCCAATAAATAATTTTCATCCTTTGCTTCCATCCTGGCTTGGACTCCTTCTATTTTTAAATCCGCTTTGGTCATTTTTTGGCTTTCGAGTGATGGGAAATCACATTATACACAGTTGAAAGACCCATATGCATTGAAGAGTAACTAGGTTATGTGCCAATGAAGCTAACACCTAGAATTTGTCTAATCCTAGATCCTCAGGCTTAAAAGACTTTGCAGGAAGCTCGTTTTCGGTTGCAATGTGACAATGGTTGATTGGAAAATGAGTTTCATCATTAATATTCACTTGTCCAACATTTCTTGTGGCCTGCAGTTTATACAGAGGTTAGTTTCTCCTTTTAAGTTATTTTTCCTCTGATTGGAACTTATTGTGTGGGTTTTGGGTAGAGAATATGAATGTATGCGTTGTGCTGGTATTCATTTTATACAGAGGTTAGTTTCTCCTTTTAAGTTATTTTTCCTCTGGTTGGAACTTATTGTGTGGGTTCTGGGCAGAGAATATGAATGTATGCGTTGTGCTGGTATTTATTCAGTTGCTTTATGCCTTTAAACTTTTGCGCAATGGGAATCATAATAATTTAATCCATTTTCTTTCACAAGTACAACAAACTCTTCTTAATTTGAAACTCCTCCCGTGTTTGTAATTTCTTTTGGATTCATTGCGTTGGCCAACAATATGATAGTTTGTTTTCCAAGGAGTTATACAGATTCAAAATATGGTCATCAATGGTTTCTCTTAATATTTTATTTTTTTATTGTCCATAGATGATGATAACATCCAAAAAAGCACGTGATCTACATTTTTGAGGATTAAACTAATTTGAACGTCCTATATGTTGTTAATATAAAGACCAAAACTTTCCCTAATCTTCCACATGTAAATTTGTGAGCATATGCATTGCTTCTAAAAATTATCCACTTGCATAGTAGCAAGGCTCTTAATTTGTCTCTTTTACATATTTATCACAATCCAAGTGATTGTCCTAGAATAATTTGAGCTTTAAGACACTCAATTTGGATTCTTGGATGAAAATCTATAGGATATATGCTATTCTCTTTCCAATTATATGAATTTGGAAAACCTGGAAACCTCAAATCAAGCATATTCATTTGACCATGCCCCTCAACAAAATAAACAGGTTAATCTCTATATGATGCACACCAGATGGTTGATATATCTTTGTAAGCTTTTTATTATATTATGCCTTGTCTGTTTGATACATGAGTTTCTATTAGGCTTAGAGGTACCTTGTTTTAGGGTTTTTGAAGGCTTAGAGATCCAGGGCTTGTGGTATTCAAACTCTTGTAGGGTTTAGTAGGTGGGCTATTCAAAATCTTGTGGAGTTTTGTAGGTGGGCCCTTTTCTATGTCAAACAATATCAAACACCTCCAATTCTCAGATCTGGGAGGTTTCTAGGAACTCCTACGTACTTTGGGACCTCTAAACTGTAATCTACAACCCTATACAGCATTTATGGAGGAGGTATACTCTAGCATTAGTCTATTTTGGGCTAAACCAAAGTTTTCTAAGATGATTTTGGTCAAGTAAAACAAAAACAAGAACATATATGGGTATGTTTTTGATAAATCTAGGCATAAACAGTCCTTTTTGATAGTCAAAGGAGCATGAAGTCAGCCCTAATTGTTGGAAAACGCAATGATACTCAGAGCAAGATGAATCGGTAGCATGCACCTTTTAGCACTTTTTACTTATTTAACAATTCATCAAACATACGTAGTTATTCATTATTCAGTAACCATGTATGCATCAAGATCATTCCTCAAGTCAAATATTCACCTACATACAACTCTACCAAAATACTCTACTTATTATAATGTACAGGTCTCTTCTCTAATTAGATTCAATGCTGCTCTCAATGCTTTGCCCAAGCTCTGTAATGTACTTCAAAATTTCAAATTATTCCTTGACATTCCCTTAGATCACAATGAACTTCTCAACTTCAATCTGCTCCAACATCTAGCTACAAGATCCTATTTTCATATGTGCTCATACATGGTAAAATTTGGCTTCTCATGTTTTCTTTTGGATAATCAACAAATCTGCTTAATCAACGAGGCCTGGTCCTGTTCAAACACTCTCTTTTTCAATACTCTTTCAATATTTCCTCACATTTAGGTCTTTGTCAAGGTCTGATCAATCCTTCTCAAGTACAATATTCTTCAATCTACAAGGTCTGCTATTTCACATAGAATCAACCTATGTTTTGGATCTATTTGTATTTCTTGTCAATGAGGATTCTCAGCAGGTCTCTAAATCTTAATCAAGGTCTGCTCAACTAGCTCACTTCATAGTTATAGCCCCTAAAAATTGCTTTTAAACTTATACTTTAAGTCTGCATCAACTTACCCCTCCAAAGATGCAATAAAAACAATTCTTAAATCTGCAAATACATTCCTTGGAATGTGAACCAAAGCAAACCTAGTAACAGTCACAAAACCTGTCTGAAATAATTCAAATTTTGTGCCTTTATCCCTATAGAAGGAACACAACAAACAACCTAGATCTACAGTAATAATCTTCCAGATTTGGAATCCAATTGGAACATAATTGAATAGAGGAGCAAATTTAACATTTAACATATGAAATCCATCACTTGCCAAATAGAGGAGCAAATTTTTAGAAGAAAAAAAAATTTGGAATATACTTCTTGAAATATGGATTTCAAGCACATATGATTCAATCGAACTTTTCAACTCGTATTTCTTGTGTTCTTTTTCATATGGTTACTAGCTTGAAGCTCTCCCATTTTCATGTTTTCAGTGTGGATTCTTAAGACATAATTAATGTCATTTGTATGTGAGTTGGTTTTGGCTTTTTCAATCTCTACTTTCATCATTTTGTCAAGAGGTTGAAATAGATAGTTTCTTCATTTTTCTTTTGGAACCGGCCAATAAAATCATAAAATATGTATAATCAAGATCTAATAGACCACTTTGTTCTAGTGAGATATTAATTTGTTTCTTTATTAATTTATTTATGTGTAGTTAGTATTTATCATCTTCAGTCAATTCAAATGCATTGCCCATTGTGAAATTAATGCAACTTGAGTTGCTATTGTAATGGGGGGATGCAAAAAGTTGCTGAAAATGTTTCTAGAAATTTATCCTTCTCTCAAACAGGGAGCTTGTTTATGCATTAAAGTTAATACATGAAATTAGAAAAGACACTATTACCGTGTGAAAATAATATTAATGTGTTGATTTACAAGGCAATACCATTATTGTTTTAAATATTTTCTGTCACATGTTGAAGAAGAATGATTGTACACTTTCAGATTGATTGGATTTGCTGTCATATTTTTAGATTCAGGGGTTCAATCAAACACATCCTAGTCTTTGGGATAATCATGACCATGGTTGTAACTATATCTTTGCGCATTGTTTCATTGTTTATTGAAGATTGTGGGGAGCTCGATTTGTAAGAATGAAATTTTTCCTTGGATATCCTTTTATATATGAAAATGCTCTATCTTATTGAGTTTTTAGTAGTATAGAGTTGCTTATCTACTATTGCAGTTATTATTCTGACTCTGCAATCTGATTTCCTCTTTGTAGAAAAATTGTATGTTGGTTATTGCATTTCTTGTCACAGACGATATGTATTTTGTTTCTATGGAATGCAATGTAAATGTAGCATATTAATAGCATGGATCCATCTTAAACCTGGATCTCTTAAGCACCAAGAGGGATCCAATTTCTTGAAGTGTAATTTTTTATTTTATGTGTAAAATTTTGAGATGAACAAAAAATCATACATCAATAATTTAGATCCCTCTTAGGGCTTACTAGATCCAAGTTTAAGATAGATCTATGCTGGTTTTAGTTCAAATGGACTGAAAATGCCTCAGGGTAGCAAAGTCTCCCTGCCACTCTTTGAAATGTTCCCAATACAGAGAACTCTTCTCTCACCTAAAACAATGAGTTGGGGGAAGAGCTGCTAAAATTGATGGATAAGGATTAACCTATCCTCATTAATGAGTATTTATGGAGTGGGAAGGGGAAGGGGGAGGTTCATCCCTATCTAATTCCTTACAGATTTTAACCTTCCACTCCTCTTCCTCCCTCATCATTCATGGAGGGGGAGTCTAGAGACTTTGAAAGTTTTAAAGGTCAAGTTTGCTAGAGAGAACTTGATTGGATAATCAGTTTGCCACTTAGATAGTGGAGTCTAGACCTTCTTTCATGGTAAAAAAAAAAACTCTTAGACAACACAACTAGATCTATCCAATTGCTTTTGCTACTGCTAACCATGTCCCAATAAGTGTTGTGAATCTTCTCATTCATATAATATTAACTAAATCAAAGGCCTCTTTCAAATTTATTAAATACCAGCTGAAGGGCATTTCTACTTCCAACATTAGGGATTCAATCTCTACATGGTTATTAATTTTTCAATCCAAGAAACTGACAAACACAATCAAAATATTTCCTTTATGATCTCTGACAACGCTTCCTTCCCCTGACAATCCTGGATAGACTTAAGATTCTCAATCAAAATTAAGCATAATTCATCCAATGCACAGGTTGCACCATCTTTACTAATAGGTATTAGTGCCTAACCATTATCATGGGTGAGTTTGAAACATTGAAAAATGCACTAACTTCACATTTTATGTGGTCACTTCATCTACACCTTATTTTGGATAGAATATATACTTCCCTTTTCAACATATGTCAATATACTCTTTGTGGGTTTTCATCCTTTTTTGGTGGAAACACTATATATATGAACATTATCTATACTGCAGGATCCAACAATTTATTTCTACCACTCATTTTGTCAACTTCTTTTTCCAATAAGCCACTTCACATTGGAAGTTGCAACTTGCAAGTTTGATTTACAATGTTGCTCTTCAAATCTGAATACGTAGAACTGAAATCTAAGGGAATCATTTCACCCTTACTAGTGGTGAATGGAAGCAAGTAACACATACCAAATTCTATCATCTTCTACATGGATCCCAACTCAGTTTGATGTTGTTACATCAGGATTTGTAGGTTGTTTTGATGACTGATAAAAACAAAAAATTGACCTCCTCTCTACTTCCCGAAGGAAGATCCCACCTCTCTCTTCTTTACAAAAGATAATTTATATGTGAAACTACCTTAACAAACTCCTAGAAATAGTGTGGAACATATATCTAGTAATGAACTCAAAATAGACGAGGTCTTGATACATTTGTAGGAAATTTGGGTAGACTGGTTTGCTGCAGAAAACTAGGAATTGTTTGAATACTTGAATAATGGTCTTTGAATCTGGAGTTGGTTTGGTTGTTGATCCCTTTCTTCCATATTTGCTTTGTTACTTGTCCATCGAATATTTGAATGCTGCCTAAAATGTTGGATTTAATCCTCTCGTTGCTGATTATATGCTTAGAAATCTGGGGCTGCCAAAAATGGTTTGACTTGATGACTCAAATCATAATTAATTTTCCATATTTATTTCTGATTTTTGAGACTTCTGATCACTCTAAATTCTTTGATGTCAGATACTCTATCACCTGGAAAATGGATCAACCTCTTTTGAACTTTCCTATAGAAGAAGGTTTGTCCTGTGACCAGTATTCAATTTGTCTTCTTCAGGAGACACGTGTAAACATAGTAGCAAGAATATATTTATGTTCAATATTCTCCTTTCAACACTTAAAACTTTGTCACTGCTTCTTTGAAAGCACCAGCATGGGCCTCAGTATGAGTATTCCATTTAATTGATAGTCATGTAAAAAACATATTGAGCACTTATGAAAAAGAATAAAATCCAATTCCAACTCGGTAGCCCTGCATAAAACTTAAATAAATATAAAAAATCCTTCTCAGTGATGCTTTGGATGATTATGGATATGTACCTGCCAAATTTTATTACTGGTCTTTGCAATTATAGCACAAACTCTGTGCAAGCCTTTTCTTTTAATCCAGGTTCATTCAACATTTTCCTTCAGCTTGATTCTTTCAAAATGTAAACACTTTTAGCACTTATGTGCTCTATCTCGGACAATTGAATGCTTTGACAATAATCACCCTACATTTCACAAACATAGAATATACTTCCTTATAGACTAGTTCTTGACACATTTATAGGAAATTTGGGTAGACTGGTTTGCTGCAGAAAACTAGGAATTGTTTGAATACTCGAATAATGGTCTTCGAATTTGGAGTTGGTTTGGTTGTTGATCCCTTGCTTTCAGATGTGCTTTGTTACTTGTCCATCGAATATTTTCATGCTTCCTAAAATGTTGGATTTAATCCTATTGTTGCCGATTATATGCCTAGAAATCTAGTGCTGCCAAAAATAGTTTGACTTTTTCCATCTTTATTTCTGATTTTTGAGACTTTTGATCATTCTAAATTCTTGGATGCAACATACTCTGTCAACCTCTTTTGAACTTTCCTGTAGAAGAAGGTTTTCGCTCTGACCAGTATTCACTTGTCTTCTGCAGGATACATGTGTAAACATATCAGCAAGAATATCCTTATGTTCAAGATTCTCCTTTCAATACTTAAACCCTTATCACTGCTTCTTTGAAATCACCAGCATGGGCCTCAGTATGAGTTTTCCATTTAATTGATAGTCATTTAAAAATCATATTGAGCACTTATGAAAAAGAATAAAATCCAATTCCAACTCAGTAGCTTGCATAAAACTTATATAAATATAAAAAATCCTTCTTAGTGATGCTTTGGATGATTATGGATTTGTACCTCTCGAAGTTTATTACTGGTCTTTCCAATTATAGCACAAACTCTGTGCACACCTTTTATTTTAATCCAGGTTCATTTGACACATTCCTTCAGCTTGAGTCGTTCAAAATGTAAACACTTTTAGCACTTATGTGCTCTATCTTGGACACTTGAATGCCTTGGCATTAATCACCCTGACATTTGTTTTAGCACTGATATGGATCTCGATGTTTAAAACTCGAATATGGGCTCGAGCTTTCATTTTCTATCTATGGTATTTGGTACTTGTTTAACCTTGAGGATAGTGATCACTAAAAATCTCTCAATCATGAGAATATGGTGTAAATACAAGTTTTTAACATAGCCTTTGAACAATGTTTCCCATCATGGAGCACTCTACCTTCGAGCCACCACAACGTATAATTCAGGCTTCGAAATTCTACAATATTGACCCCAAAAATCTTTTTCAAAACTCTACTTCAGAATCCTTTAACAACAGGTGAACATTGGCCTTGTTATGACATGATTGCAGGTTCATCTTTGGGCGGTCTTCTTTGGATATTCGATATGTCTTTACAACTAAATAAAACCCAGTATCAATGGATTGTGAAGAAGGAACGATCCAGGCAGGATTTCCACTAGATCCATTACTCTAAGCCTCTTGATAAAATTCCCATGGACACCCTGGACAATGTTAGGGTTCCACTATTCAATATTAGCCAGTAGTTTGCAGTGATCAATATCAAGATCCACCTTGTCAAAAAATAAATCAATTTCCCTGCAAATTTTGCAAATAATCAGCTCATAGTCAATATTGGTTTCGGTGGTGTTGATATGCTCGAGCTCTGGGACATTAACGTAGTTGCTTGCTTTGTGATCTTCGACTATGACACTTGGATGCTTAACACATAATATTGAAAGCGGGACGCTTGCTTGGCAAGATGGACACTTTATTAATGACTGATAATGAAAATACTTAGTCTGTTATTGAACCTCACAAATGACATATCCTCAGGACTTTATTTTTCATTGTATAAATAATTCCCACATGTAATGGACAAACGAGGTTTTTAATAGCTCATATTTATAGCAGTTTCTAACAACAAGTGACATGTTGTGCAATGGTTTGGGACATGGGCTCCCAAGATGTTCTCATGGATGATCTCGATACTACTTGACTTGTTACTTGGCTCTGATATATAGAGTGGCGTTCTTGATTTGACTTGTGGAGACATGACCAAACGGTGAAGTTATAACCTTTGTTTGACTTTGACTCTTAAACAAAATATGACCCAACTTTCCTTTTACCAAACATTCAAAAATATAATAAATGATGGCAAAATCAAATAAAAATAATAATAAAATCCTTTTTATTTTTATTTTGTTCTGCCAACAAAAACTCGTGACATGAATTAAACTTTAAGTTATACTTTGGAGCTTAGGTTGGGTAAAAGAGTCCTACTCGTTTTTCTATTAAATATAAAATCCTACTAATAATCTTTCAAAAATATTTTATATTTAAAATAAAATAATTTTTTTTTTAATTTTAGTGAGATTAGGTAAGACCAATTTGGGAAACTTTTGACATTTCAAATGGGTTTAGGAAAAAAAGTCAAGACTTTGTTTTCTAAAAGACAAAGATATAATGAGAATTACAAGGCTAAGCTTTGGCACTGATGGGATTTGACGAACTTTGATGCAAATATTTGAGGCTTGGAAAAAGTTTAGCGAAATGGATGCAAACTTAACTAAAGGTTCAAAATTTTGATCGAGGTAATTTTAGTGCTAACAAAACCCATCATGATTACTTTGACCAATTGTCATGATATCTTTCATAGAAAGAGTTTTAGTAAAAATATATACAACATTTATATAAATGTTCCACCAACAAAATGAGGGAGAGAACCATTTGAATCCAACATCATTACTTTTGACCAGCTATCAAGTTATCTTTTGCAGAAAGAGTGTTAATACCAATGCATACGGCAGTTGCAAAAAGTTTACACCAACAAAATGAAAGAGAAGCATTTGAATAACATACTTCATATCCTAAGTTAGGAAGAAATGTAAGAAAATGAGAGCTTTGGAGAGAATAAGATGATATACAATTTAGTAGTACAAGTACAAAACATGAAGATCTTCAACAAGACATCCTCATACATTTAGTTATTGTGTTCAACCTCTTGTATTTTTAAAATGTAAAGGGTTTTGGAATACAAATATTAAATAGCATGCAACTCGATTAAAATTTTATCAATGAAGAGATTTGACCACACAAGAGTATATTAATGAAGTTTTTGGAGGTTATAATAAGATGAGAAAGGTTGTAATGATATGTTTTTTGATGAGTTTTTATGTACATGGTCTTGATCACTACCAGTGTAGAAAGGTTGTTTTGATTGTTTTCCTCAGCATTCAGTTACTGACACTAAAAATTGTCCTAAGTTTAAGAAGGGAGATAACATTACAACTAAGTACTAACAAAAAATCAGGGCACACATGGTTGACTTTCCCTGTGCCAAATAGGGAAACTAGAGGGGATACAAAAGTTCACATTCCACATCTCTCCAGCTCGAGAATATGGGGAATGGCCATGCACTCCACACCAAACCATCAATGTAGTCAACCAAGAGGAAGAGAGAGGAAGTTGTGATTCTAGGGATAAGACTATTAGTACAAATCCCAGAGTTCCTCAGCAATTATTAGGAATCCAAGGCATCTTTAGTATAAATATAGTCATCTACAACCTAAGCTAGGGTAGATAGTGGTAGATTTTGAAGCTTCATATAGCTAGAGTTAGAGAGCTTCAGATTTGAGTTTGTAATTTTGAAGTTTGTTGATGAATTAAAACTTTGTTATTTTTCAAATATAATCAAACTCTTTAAGAAGGGTTTATCCAGTCCTCTTCAAACATGACCCACTTGAAGAGGTTGTTGCTGAATGTACCTTAGTATGTGTCTTCGCATTTGTATTTGTATTTCATTATTGTTGTCTTCAATTTTGTACATATAGTGAATGTTTATGTTATTGTGATTATCTTTTTCTAGTATACAATGAACCTATGGTTGGAAAGATAATTTGTTGTTTTGTTCAACATGCTATAGATTAGGTTTATTTACAAAACATTGAATTTAGTCTCCAGTAATTAGTTTATTTCCAAAGCATTAAATTTACTCCTTAGTAATTAGTTTCTTTTCGGTAGCATTGAATTCTGATTGATTTATTTTACTTTCAGCACCATAGTTTTAATTTATAAGAGTTATAGGGTTTTGTAGCACCAACCAATGAGCCAAAAGAATTTTATACTTGGATGACTTCTGTTGCAGAACATAGAACCCTTGTCATAGGAAAAGATGCATATATAACACTTGTAGTTTCCATTTCTTAAAAGAAAGTAATATATAATCAATTCTACATCTCTTTTACCCTTGAAGGTTGCGTAAACTTTGCACAACACCTCACAAATTTACAATTCCTCTGGTTGATAATTTAAATGTGTTCATATGGGATTTAACAACCTTTATTGCTACAATTATTTGGCTCACCACTACGTACTAAGCATATAATCAACAATTGAATTAGATTGTTTAATGTTGTCAAAGTAGGACAATACCCCACGCAATCCAAATGGTTCAAGTTGGAGCAAATTTAATCAAAGTTTTGTCATGTGCAAGATGATGCTTAGCATCCACAATGGAGATCATGGATAACTAAAGGGATCAAATGATTGAGCACTAGCTGTCACAAAATCTTTGATGTTAGTGAATATACCTTGTTCCAAGTATTCTAGTTGTGCTCACACTAAAGACCGTGTGCCAACAACTAAACATTTTGTGCTTGTGTCTAAACATTTTGCATCAATGTCTAAATATTCCATGGAAATGGAAAACAACAACAACAATGTACCGTGTATCAATGACATTCGAAGACATCGTGCCCACTGCCAAGGCTAAGGAGTGTCCAAGCAATACTAGAGTCAACAACCTTAGACTTGCACAAGAAAGCACATGCAAAACACACGATTAGCACATGTTGACAATCATCAAAAACAATTTTCCTCTCACAATCCAATGTGGCATAGTTTTGTCTAAGTTCAACACCAAGCTAGTAAGAATTCTTCTATAAGATCTTTCTTGACCATTGGGTTCTTTTCAGAATTAGTGATTTGGTTGCAAAAAAGCACTTTAATTTGCAACAAACAAATGTTGTTAAAACTTAAAAGTATTTGGTGGCAGGGGATGTTGTTCTTACAAAAGAGTTGGGCTAGGGTTAGGTGAATAATTTTGCATATCTCTTCATAAACCGGGTGCATCTAATAGGTTAAAATATTAATAATAACTTTGGGAATACCTGGGATAGACGGCCAATTTACTTATATACCTTTTCTTGTCAATACCAGAGGAATATATGAAGGAACCATGATATTATAACTGCATCTCTATGGTAAAAATTGTTGAATTATGTTTGAGTTTTAATGCCATTTGATATGATCATCCAAGCATAGGCTCAAAGGACAACAAAGGAACTGAAAAAAAACTTGATAGTTATAGTAAGTAGAATGAATGTTGACATTTGTATATTTAGCAAATTGAAGTGTGGTGACAATCTACATAAGAATTCACAACATACAAGTTTAGAGTGAAATGTAGAATTCACTAACATGACAAAACATTAATTTTTTTATGTAAGCAAAGTTGTTTTGGAGATTCTTAATCCTCATTTCAATGCCGAATAGTATACAATTGAATATGTAAAGATTAAGAGAGGATCACTAAGTGCACGGGGCTCAAAAGTATAACAACAAAACAAGACGAGGGATGTTTTGTTTACCAAGACCCAAGAAGAGATGTAAATTAAAAATCAAGTAAAATTTTTGAGATTGTAAAGTGGATATGCATGATGCTCTATGCGAAGTCTTCTAAGGGCTATGAAGAAAGCCTTGTAGCAAATAGTGCTCAAAGATATAAGAGGGAGAAAGGTTTACGCTAAATATTATACAAGGTTTTATAATTTTGTGAAAGATTCGTAATTATTTCACAAGATTTTATAATTTTGTAAAAGATTTGCCCACATTTTACAATATTTTATGATTCCATGAAAGATTCACCAAAAAATTATATATCCATATTATATTATTGATAAAAGAGCCTTCACATTTTCTCATGTATCATGGGGATTTTCCTATTTATTATATATATATATATATATATATTAAGGGGGGGTTCTTAAAATTCTCCCTACATTCCATGATTGCAAAAACGTTGGTATCTGTTGGAGCAGATGGAGCATCAATAATGTAGGGACAAAGGAATGGCCTTTGTGATAGACTCTAACTCCCAACTTCACCGTATATGCTTAGTATTCATTGTATAGCTCACATGATGAATCTTTCATTTAAAATAGTGAGCAACTTTCCATTGGTTTCAAAGGTTGAATATCTTGTGCGTGAGGTTCATGCATACTTTTTTCGGAGTCCCAAACAATTTTTAGAGTTTTTTTTATTTTTATTTTTATACGATGGTGTTACAAATGGAAAAACATTATTAGAAGATGATAATACAAGATGGATACCACTGAAGGGACCAATTGAAAGACTATACGATGAATATGAATCCTTGGTAGGGGTGATGTATGGACATTGCTCAAGTGTAGAAAAAGCTCAAACTCTTCTCTTTCTACTAACTGATATAGAGACATTATTAATATTGGATGGAATTCTTCCAATGCTTCATGAAATGAATAACCTTGTGAAGATGGCTTAGAGTCGCACAATGTATATTGTTGAATACACAATAGAAAGAAAATTAACATGCCTTGCATTGGATAATTTGTATATTATGGGAGTCTTTTATAGGTATAGCTTTTACAAATTGGAGTAAGTTAATCAATATAGAAAATGATGTTTTTTTTAAAGTTTGATGAAAAAGGGATACTGTGTATGGCAGTGCATGGGCATATGGTTCCCTTTTATTATAATGATAAGATAGGAATATCCACCAAAGAGTGCCTCGTGTCAAGAGAATTATTTCATGATGTTGTAATTTCAGTGAGACGCAACTTGATAGAAATTGCAAAATCACTATCATCAGAGGTAAGAGAACAATTTCCTCGGGATGAATTGTTGGAGGCCATGTCTATGGCATACCCTCAATATTGGAAGAATTTTCAATGTTCGGAGACTTTAAAGGTTAACTTTATAGAGAAATGCAAGATTTTGCAGAGCCATTTTTGTCAAGACGCCGAGATACAAGGAGAACATATTCAAGGTATTTTAGATTGAGAAAAAATGATAGATCAAGATGAGTGCTTTGCTACAATAATGTGGAAGTAATTTTCTAAGTTGGATAATCCTCTAGAATATGGTGCAATTACAACATTATGGACTAAACTCAGTGGTAGCAAAATCCTATGACAAAGAATGTCATAATATTTCAAATTAGCGGATTTATATCAAACATGATTTTGGGATCAGTGGAGGATGAGAGAATCTTTAGTGCACTGTCATTCTTGAAGTCAAAGTTGAGGAACAAGCTTGATAAAAATGTGGATACATGCTTAAGATTATATGTAACAAAGTATGACTTTGTCAATTTTCCATATGAAAGAGCATTATCTCTTTGATGATTGGATCATGAAAGAAGGGGAGAAAACAATATAACAAATTTATCTAATGAACTTGATATGGAACATAATGTTTTGGATGATCATAATGATGGTTCATTTGGAGAAGGTCATGTTCAGAATGTCAAAAATGATGGCGAGGGCCAAAATGTGAATTAGAAAATGTATTTCACAAATGTATTTCACCTAATATTGTATATGATATAATACACATGAGGAACTCTTGAGTCTTATTTTGGTCTAGGTGTTCCATGTACCCTTGTTGGTGATCACTATATGTGAATTTGAGGTTGTGTTTTATGTAAAAATAGATTCTACATTGTACTTTTTTGTTGTAACATTGATGATTTGAGCTACATTACCTTCATGCAGCTTATTTTAAGATTGATGTTTTGATATTTGTCTCTTACATTGTCTCTTTCTTGTATGTGATAGGAAATGATGCTGAAATTTAACAAAGCCAGGCTTAGGAGCTATCTCTTCACATGGATAGTGTCCTAACATTAAAGGATAAATAACTATTTTGATAACTCTTTCACTAAGCAAGAACAAGCTCATTCAAGTACATGAAACCATGTTGGTGTTTAGCATAAATATCTTGACAATTTTTTAGGGTTTGTTTATTGATTTTGTTTGAAGCATTTAGTCGATTTTTTAAGTTTGAGTGTATTTTGGTTAAATATTGTGTTAGTCCCTTGAATGCTTCTAGGTCTCATTTGATGCTTGATTTAACCCTTTGTTGTAGCTTCAATCAAGATTGGTTTTAGTCGATTTCCATTGATTTAGGGTTTGGCAAAAGATGTTCTTATTACCTTTTAGTTGCATGAATTAATTTTCTTGACTTTTTTTATTCTTTTATGCAGGTTGTGTATTTTATTTCTAAATACTTATCGTTATTCTGAAAAATAAATGAGCTCTACATAGCTAATGAAAGAGAAAAATGGTTTATGCACTAGGTTCCTATGCATTGATCGTAGCATACCTATTGGCATGAGACCAACATTCATCTAATGCAATAATCAATTGGCACAATTACAATGCATAATTGCATTAGCCTCCATGGACACAATTGGCTAGTGGAGGCCAAGATCGGGCATAATTTCTTATTCTATCAATTTTTCGGTTTGTCAAGATTCAGGACCCCACATGTCCATTGGATAATTAAGGGACGATATAACAAGTGGAGTCCCCACTCTCCCTGAATCTAGTTAGTGCAGTTGTGCGTTTCACTGACACCTTCCAGTTGTGACTCGTGAGTCTACGTGTTCTATTGTTGATGATGTGATTCATGTTATTTAACTAATGTTTTTATTCCTCTATTTTTTAAGTAGGCTGAAAAGTCTTTGTGGTAGCAAGATCATTATATGTCAACTTGAGGCTGCATTTAAGGTGAAAATATATTCTATATTTTGTGTTTTTTCGTTGTAATGTTGATAATTGGGAATGCATTTCCTTGATGTTAGTTATTTAAGATTGATGTTTTTACATTGTCTTTCTTGTTTGTGACAGGAAACGAAGTTGGAATTTGATGAATCCTTATGTCTAATCTTTGCAATTTCCTAAAGTATCCTACAATGAGGCAATGTTTCGCCACCTATATCTGTGTGTTCATCCTTTTATGAAGTATGATATTTATGTCATTTCCATGGAAAAAAATCCATAGGTTTGGAACAACATAATTTAGTGGCTTGATCACGTCTTTGTTGCAACTTATTGGTTTAAATAAAGTGCTTCATTATGGTTTTGCATAATGTATAGATACATGAGTCCCTATAACATAACCATCCCAATAAATTACAAAAATATTTGTTAAGCCATGTTCTAGTATTTTTTTGAAAGTTTTGACAATACCGTTTGTCTATAGATGTATCATAAATTTTAACAGGTACATCTTGAACTGCCATATGCCTTGCTTACATTTCAAATTTTATGAACTACCATATGCCTTGTTTCCCAAGATATGACAAGCAAGATGCTTCTCTGGACATTTTCCATAATATGTGAATTTAGTGCATGAGAATAGACCACAAACAATGTTTCAACAACACTTCACAAACTCTTTTTCAATCTTTTTCCATCAAGGGAGTATGTCATAAAAAATTTGGTGTCTTGTGAATATTATCCACCTATGCATTAGTTGATGGTTGTAGCTGATAGATGTTTTACTGTGCACACTCTCCCCCTGTGAAATTTGTTGTTGGTCCAAGACCTTTCAATACCTTCAATAGAAACTGATCATATGCCAAACCAATTCCATATCATAGTCCTTAATTTGCAGATGGAATGTTGATTCATGTGAAGAATAATAAGTAAAAGTCGGCAGTTCTTGCATGCGTTGATTCATGCCCAACATGAAACAAGGTTTCCCTTTCTGTGGTTCAATAACCACTAGAGTTGTTTCACAAGAATAAAACCCATTGGGAAAGGCTGCCTCAGTAGTTTTTCCCATGGTTGAGAAACAATAGATTCTCCCACAGAGTTTGGCAATAGATATGGTCCCACAATGCATACTTGTGATTCACCAATATTCACAACTTTCTCGATATGTGCCAACGGCTGTAACTGCTAATTTCTCCAACAGACTTAATAAATTCTTCTAACCAACTTCTTGACTATGTTAATTTGTAGCAATGGATTTCTTTATAATAATTTCTGGCTTCCATTATTCATTTTCCTATGAAGGAAACTCAACCAACAATGCTTTAAACCTGTTGGATCTAGACACCAATCAAATGTGGTAATTTCTCATCTTCACATATTTGTTTTAGGAAGCTCTTCCATGATTAATATGGTCTGAAACAAGCTTGAAGTAATGAATGATAAAACTTTTGGAATGTTTGATACAAGTTTGTGAATAATGGTACCATGGGCCATGACACCCTTTATGTAATATTGAACGATCCCAGCTAGATCGTCCCATCATGATGGTTGTATTATTTCTTCTTGTATGCCCGGAATGTATGGGAAGGTGACCTACAAAAATTTGATGCAAAAATATACCAAAGGTAATCCATGACCAGTAAATAGTTCATAATCTAAACCCTGGAAACATCTAATCCATAAAATTTGCATTGCCAAGCAATGCAATGACCAGATTGTATCTACCTCATCTGTTCTGCAAAAGCATGCCAACCTACATATTCTTGTAGTTCTAGCATCTCAAAATCCAGTGTGTGTCAATATAGAATGCAGAGGGAAAAGGATTTTAACAATTTTATCATGGAAACAATAATATAACCCTCTACTTGTTGCTTCTGAATCATATCTACGAGTTTGATCTAAAATATTAACATACTATCCCAATTATCTACACTAACTTTGGAGGTTTAAACAACTTTGTATCCCATGTGCAGCTTCTTGACAGAAGGGCCTTTGGATGCCTCTTATCATTCTTTCCTGAAGGGAATTTATTCCCTCAAATTTCCTTAGGAGTATCACCAATTATCACAACATTAAATAGATTCTTAGACACTACACAACCTACATAGGATTCCAGCTATGAAGGAGAACTAGAGGCTTCATCATTTTTCCCCAATCCTTTCGAGAGTTATGAAGCTAGAAGTCTGCTACTATCCATTTGACCATAATTTTTTTTACAAGTGCTAAACACAACAAGTCATTTCACTTCTTTATTTTTTTAGGAAAATGAATAGAATCCTCATCAACCAGTTGTTCTTGTCAATGATAACACAGATTGATTGACCTCAACCACAAGTTTCTTACAGATCTTCTAACATATATTTCACACCTTCTTTAAGCCCTTTAATGGAAGCATCTCAATACAATTTGCAATCTTATGATAATTTTAACAGAATACCTCTTTCAATCAAATGTTGGCTTGTTCCTCACTTTTTCTTCCATTCCTCTATTTATATTTTATATTGATAAGGAACTTTTGCAGTCAAAGGTAGATTTGAAATATTCCAAAATCTTCATCACTCATCTCTGCTGGCAGTTCTTTACTTATAGTAGAATCCTTTTCACAAATTTATCTAGGATCTTCTTCCAACAATCTTCTTTTAGAGATTTGACTAGATTGGACAACTTCATCAATGGTAATCTCTGGCACTTCTAGTTCTTGTTCTTGGAATATTAACTTTCTGTTCAACATATTTACAGACTCCAAACTTTCTTGTATGATAAGAACACTCTTTTGAGTGCAAATACCTGACTGATGTATTTATTCATTTTCTTTTCTCCTCCATATTTTGTTGGACTCCTTCTTAGGCATAAATGGGGCACTTCCTTTAATTGAGGTATTTATTGGCTTCCTGTAGTCTTGAGATTTGTGACCAAATACATCACAAATGTAGCATTTTACAATGTAGCAGAATCTTGCAATATGTCCAACATGATTGCATCTCCAATATATTAACAAGTTCTTGGAATTTCTAAGACGTTGTCTTGCAAAGAATTTGCACTCCAAATATTTGTGTTAGTCCCTTGAATGCTTATAGTTCTCATTTGATGCTTGATTTAACCCTTTGTTGTAGCTTGAATCAAGATTGGTTTTAGTCGATTTCCATTGATTTAGGGTTTGAGAAAAGATGTTTTTATTACCTTTTAGTTGCATGAATTAATTGTATTCAATTTTTCGATTATTTTATGCTGATTGTACATTTTCTTTGTAAATACTTATTATTTTTCAAAAAAATAAGTCAGCTCTACATAGCTGAGCGAAGAGAAAAATGGTCTATGCACTAGGTTACTATGCATTGATTGTAGGATGCCTATTGGAACGAGACCAACATTAATCTAATGCAATAATCAATTGGCATAATTGCAATGCATAATCGTATTAGCCACCACAACCACAATTGGCTAGTGGAGGCCACGATCAGGCATAATGTTTGATTCTATAAGTTTGTCAGTTTATCAATATTCAGGTCCCCACATGTTTGTTGGACCATTAAGGGATATGGAACTAGTTTCAGAGCAATGAATACTTACTTCAAGATACTACCAGTGCAAGTGTCTCTAACGAGAGTTTAGAAAAACATACAAACCCATGCATCTTACCACGTTCTCAGCATGCATCTTGCCACGCTTGCATGGACGGCACGCAAGCAACACCAACAATGATAGACCTTTTTTCTCCTCGGTGTATGATATCAAAACAGTTACAGTACTAAGCATAACTCAAATCACATTAATAGTGACAACATTGATGGTTCTGAATGAGTTTACCCGTGCTCAAATCACAATACATGAAATACATGTTGGGCACAATCCTCTGCAACTAGGAACAATTCCCTGAAACCACGAAATCCCACCTGCAAAACGGAAAAGAAAATAGATAATTAATAATATAATAGAAGGTTGAAGAATAGGCAATTGCCTAAAATCAGACCTCTAAATTTAGATTTTAAGCCATGAAAGATAAGAAGAAGAGGGTGGCTAAAATTTTAAAAAAAAGCATGCTATTTTCCATTCTAATTTTTTAAACCCCCCTTTTACATTGTGATTGTTTTTCATATTTTTGGGCATGTAAATCAATGGAAAAATAGAAAAAAAAATAGCAAAGAAATATGCAAAGAAATAGTCAAAGAAATATGTAAGAAAAAATGCAAGAAATATTTCAAACAATCCATGGAATAGATAGAAAAACAATGGGATAAACCTACCAAGCTCTTTTTATTAGTGTCAATATATGTTTCAACATAATCTTATCTAAATACTTGTAAACAACTTGAAGCTCTATAATATGCCAAACACTGATATTCTACAGTTTTCTAGTCTAGGGCTTGCTTGTAGCCTCAAGATTTGCAATAATACTTAATAAAAATTTGCAGGCAAGGTGTCAGGAAAATGGCCCTAAATTATAGTTGAACTAGCGCAAAGATTTTTGAAAAGAAGGTAAACACTTACCACTGATAATCAAGCTGAAGATGCTCCAGAGATAAGACACATGCAGGTAAAGCTGAGTTGGTGAAGTAATATTGCTTCCTTCCAGGTGTTACCACCCGGCAGCACGAAACCCTCTCCTTGGCTAAAGGCGATGTTTTTTATAAAGGAGGTGCCTGATGGAGCTGACAATTTACTGGGATGTAGATATTCCCATGCCAAAGAGAACGACTGGAGCATTTAGGGATTCTGGCCCCTCTAAGAAGGCTAGTGAATTGGTTCCCTTGTTGAGTTGCTCACACCCCAACCACACAAAGCTGTTGATAACTGCTCTCGATGAGCAAACTGGAAGCTGCTGATCACCCAATGCAATAGAGTGACCCTGTTGATGAAGATGATGCCAGTATATAGAATATAAATTGAGATTTAGAGGCTCAACAAGTACTTTGTGGTTTTCCTGCTAAATCCCCCTAGCTGCACATGTGTTCCTGCAAACAATCTTTCGGTGGATGCCAATTCGTTGTTTATGAATGAAATAAAGATGAAGGTTGATGGTGGATGTAAATGGCCTACCCTGAAGGAGACTAGGGTAGATATTTAACTGTCGAACCCTCATTAGCTGAAGACATCGTCTTCAACCCCAACTGCCGATAAACTCCAAATCAACAATAATAATAATCGATAAACTCTTTGGTCCAATAACCCTTCTTAAATAGAATAGCATGTACTTTTAGGGTTTGCATGTCACTTTTAGGGTTTACGCTTCACTTTTTCATGCATTCAATTCTAATTTCATGTTGACTTTAACACTGAAGAAATGAGGCCTGCATGCTCCGCATGCTTTAGGATATGAACTCTGATGGCCTTCTTACTACACTGATGACTCAATAATAATGAATTGATGTACCTTTCTGCTCCTAGTGCTATTAGTCCTCAGTTATTCCCTTTTCTTTAATACCTGCTCAAACCTATGGTAATAAAATAGGTTAACGAGTGTCTAAGGGTGGTTTAGTTGAAAGAGGACATTGCAGTCCTCCCCACTCGAAATTGCTTGTCCTCAAGCAATCTCTGATCAATATACTAAATCATTTGTCCATTTATCTTCTTGTCCATTTTTATCAACCAATTTATTCCGTTGTTGGGTGGCTCTTCTTTTTCTTCGAATTTATGTTCCTTTACACCCATGCTCTGTATTCCCTCCTTGTATCTTCTGGGGTACCTGTGAGGATTGAACATCCTATATTTGGCTCCTTGTCCAAATTCCATAGGGCTCATCCTACCTTTGTCTGGAGGTCTACCCAGAAATCCCTTCTCATACCATTGTTCCTTCCTTGAAGTCTTATGTGTTGGAGTTGGCCATTTCCTTGTGTGAGTCTTTTCCACATGCCTGAATATGATGGTCATCCCATTTGTTGTGGCTAACCCTGAAACTTCATAGGGAATTCCCCTTAGGACCACCATTTTCCCATCTTGTGCCAGGAACTCCATCTCTAATGTTTGGTAATTGGTTGAGTATTTCCCAATTGAGTACAGCCATTGTACTCCCAAAACAATGCTTGTGTCTGGCACATCTACCACATAAAATTCATCCACCAATGTATAATTCCCAAGCTGTACCTGTAACTGAGGTATCCTCTATGTGTATTTCATCCTGTGATTTCCAGCCGTGAAAATGGTAAAGCCCTCAAAGTCCTTAGTGGGAAATCTTTTCGTCTCTACCCAAGAGGCATCTATAAAGTTATGGGTGGCCCCACCATCAATCAAATCAATGGCATGCTTTCCCTGGATACTTCCCTTGATCCTAATAGAATGGAAGGTGGGGACTCCTATGAGGGTAGAAATAGTGGCTCTATATGGTAGTTGTTCCAATTATGTACTGTGTAGTTCTTGATTCGGTTTCTGCTCTGACTCATCTTCCTCACTGCTATCTGGAAGTACCTTGATGAGGTGTACCTTACCTTTACCCATACATCTGTGGCCGGTTACCCAAGGTTCTTTGCAATTGAAAGATAAGTTCTTCCTTCTCAAATCTCGTCATGTGTCCTCGTTCAACCATTCCCTCTGTGGGATTATCCTTTCCCTATTTTCTAGAAGATCTGAAAGTTTTCCCTTGTTTTTCGAGAGATTGGTAGGTTTTTTTGGTGGCTTGTTCTTTGGCACATAATCTTGTAGGTATAGAGTCCTACTAATAGCATCTTGCAAAGTAATTGGCATGTAAGCCTTCACCCATCCGCAGAGTGGCTCAGTTAGTTCCTCCGTAAATAGCATAATCAACTGACTCTCTGATATGTTAGATACCATAACTGCAACTCTCTAGAATTTAGATATGAATGTCTCGACACTGGTTGTCTACTTGAGCTGAGTAATATCCCTGAAATGAATCTATGGGTCCTTGTTATCAAAGTGCTCCATAAGCCTCTATGTGAAGTCACTGTAGGAAGTGATAGTGTTGTGACCCAATGTCACTAGTCCGTGGTACCACCACTCATGTGCTTCCCATTATAAATGTAAAGTATCCAACTTGATTGCATCTGTCTCTGTCATGGGGTTAAGTTGGAAATAGGTGTCTAACTTCTGTACCCAAATTTTGGCTGAGCAACTGGATGTCCCATCAAAGTTGGGGATAGTTAGTCTCCCCAATGTGCGTTGCAACTCAAAATTTTGATTGAATGCTCTATTGAACCCTCTTGGCCTGTTCCTACTTTTCATGTTGCAAAAATTTGAGAAAGTCATGGCTGAATGGAACTCATCTCCCAAATGCTTGTACTTCTGTAAGTACGCTCCAAATGGTTCACTAGGTTCCACTACTGCATCTGCCAAGAAGGAAGGTTTGTTATATATATGGGGTGTGTTTTACATATTAGTGTATGCATGCCTCCCACTACTATTAGTATCTCTATCTACTGGTGAAAGAGGTATACTACTATGACCTGGTTCTGGTTTCGGAGCCAATCTGTTTATTGCATGAAATACTTGCTTCTACCCTTTGGCTAGGTCATTCAATGCACTTACCAAGCTACGAAATTCCAACATATATTCCTCTTCTCCTGTTCCTTTCCCTCTGTTAGAGTGTATACTTGTTGGGTCCATGTTTGAGTTGGTATCTTCTAACTGGTTATCCTCACATTCATGCTCGTCAGTGTACCTACTCTTATTTCTCCTATAGGCTACAAAAGTGTCTTCTTCTGTATTCATTTACTTCTCATGTTCAAGCCCATAGCTGGCAAGGAACATGCTTTGATACCACTGTAATATCCCAAACACTGATATTCTACGGTTTTCTAGTCTAGGGCTTGCTTGTAGCCTCGATATTTACAATAATACTGAATAAAAATTTGCATGCAAAGTGTCGAGAAAATGGCCCTAAATTATAGTTGGACTAGGGAAAATATTTTCAGAAAGAAGGTGAACACTTACCACTGATAATCATGCTGAATATACTCTATAGATAAGAGACATGCAGCTAAAGCTGAGTTGGTGAGGTAATATTGCTTCCTTCCCGGTGTTACCGCCTGGTAGCATGAAACCCTCTCCTCAGCTAAAGTTGATGTTTTTTATGAAGGGGGTGCTTGATGGAGCTAAGAATTTACCTGGATGTTGATCTTCCCATGCCGGAAAGAATGACTGAAGTATGCATGGATTCTGACCCTTCGAAGTAGGTTAGTGAATTGGTTCCCCTATTGAGCTGCTCATGCCCCCAACCACACAAAACTGCTGATAACCGCTCCAGATGAGAAAACTGGAAGCTGTTGATTACCCAATGTAGTAGAGTGACCCTATTGATGAAGATGATGCCATTGTATGGAAGATGAACTGATATTTTCCAGCTAAATCCCCCCAGATGCACACGTGTTCCTGCAAACAATCTTCCAGGGGATGCTAAGTCACTGTTTATGAATGAATTAAAGATGAAGGATGATGGTGGACCTGAATGGCCTACCCTGGAGCTAGGGTAGATATTTGACTGTTGAACCCTCGTTAGCTGAAGACGTCGTCTTCAACCCCAACTGTCATGGCTGCACGCTGTGATGCCGCTCAAAAGCTCCAAATCAATAATAATAATAATCGATAAACTCTTTGGTCGAATAACCCTTCTTAAATAGAATAGCATGTACTTTTAGGGTTTGCATGTCACTTTTAGGGTTTAAGCTTCACTTTTGCATGCATGCAATTCTAATTTCATGTTGACTTGAACACTGAAGAGATGAGGCCAGCATGCTCCACATGCTTTAGGATATGAACTCTGATGGCCTTCTTATTACACTGATGACTTAATAATACTGAATTGATGTACCTTTCTTCTCCTAGTGCTATTAGTCCTTAGTTATTCCATTTTATTTAATACCCGCTTGAACCTATGGGAATAAAATAGATTAACAGGTGTCTCAGTGTGGTTTAGTTGAAAGAGGACATTACAAGCTCTGTTCTATTGGCTGACTTCAAGGTCTACCAAATTATTGTACCCAAATATTCTTAATTTCTTGTGTCCCCAAATCATTTTGATTTTTTGTCTATTGAATGAGCATGTAATGTAGTGTCAAGATTCAAAGTGGACAAATCACCATACCCATCTCAAGTTCCATCCCACTTAAGAGCAAGAACACTCTTGGCCCTCTTGTAGTAGGCTATCCTTTAGATTCGGTGGTATGAAATAGTAGTGAATACCCACCCTAGCTTACCATCTAGATTTGATTCCTACTTAATATTGGCTAGGATAAATACTATTTGGATTTTGTGTTAGCTTCATAAGATTGGCAAAAGTTCTACCAGGTGAAATTTTGGGTTTAGCTTTATATATTGGCAAAGTTGGCTACCATTTTGGTTCTACAGCTGGCCTCCTAGCACCTCTTAGTACTGACTATATGCTAGACTGTTTATGCACCAAGTGGTGTCTTGAAATATTATTTGATATAATGAACTAGCATTTTTATCAGCTTCAATTCAGGAGATACACATACCTCTCAGAAAATGAAAATAAAAATAAAGAAGATGTTGTTTCTTCAGAAAGTAACGTTGGGGTAGGTTTTTCTTTCACTCCGAAGTCATCATTTTACTGCAAACTAATGGAAACACCAACCTAAGACATATGAAATGAAGATAAACAGAAAAATGTGATAAATTAAATTTGTGTAATTTAAAATAGCACTGGTTGTGGAAAATCATTGGGATTTAACAAGATAAGTATATCATTTCTACATGCTAAAAATGATATGCACTTAAACAGTTAATACAAGGGCTCCTATAACGTCCAAAAAGAAAATACTAACTACTCTAAACATTCAAATCCAAAAGTTGCATAAATACAGTACAAAGATTTAATAAACATAAACAGCATGGCCAGCATTGCAAATAGTTTGATTTCGAGCCATAAGATAAATAAAAGAGCTAGTAACAAGTTTTATATAAATAACATTAAACGAGCCAAATTTCCATGCTCTTGTATACAAATACAAGAAGAACAAAATATATGAATATAGATATGTTTGTCCAACTAGCATTTTATATGCAATATGTAGCATATAAGGACCAAGGTCCTGCTAAGATAATAGTTTTGAAAATAGAAATTAAATAGTTCGATCATTGTAGCATGAGTCATTCATTCATATGCATAGGGGCATTATGGTTAATCTTCAAGGAATCATAACGAGGAACGTCATCTTCCACAACATCAGCTTGTTCCCCATCTTCTACTTGTACCTTTTTAGTAGTTGCTGCTTCCAAAACATAAGCTTTAACTTCTTCAAATCTTTCCTCTGAAAAAGAGACTTCGGAAAGTAATTTCCATGCATAGTCCTCAGAAGCCTTGTCAAAGTATTAAAAACCATGTGTCCACTAATTTCCCACACAGCAGGATTAACTTGAGTGTTTAGTATCTCTTGGTTCACTTCTCCCAAAGCCTGTTTCTCTGCAGAGCACTGGTCAAAGAAACAACTCAAGATTTTCAAAAATATACCAAGAAATCCTAAACTTGACAAACGAAGGAGACAATATCTCAACAACACCATCAGTCTACTACACTACACGAGGAAGCAATAAAAAATGGAACCATGGTAAGATGCTACTGCATTGTACCTGAGGAAACATAAAGACTCTTTTGCCACAATCTGCAATGGGCACATTGTATGGTATGTTGTTATCTTAAATATAGATGTAGGAGTTTCCAACGGCATTGTAGAGGTCCTCCAAATTTTTACCCCCCTTCAAAAACTAGACCTCTCACAGGATAGTTGCAGAGTCCCCACCTTTCTCAGACTGCCATGGTACTCTTTTTGTGGGTGCTTTTTCTAGAGGGAAAGGAAGGGCCAAGTAATAGGCCTGCCATAATGTTCGATTCATTATGAAAAATTTCAAAATTTGTAGATATCATCATTGCAATCTTATCTCTACAATCCAGAAAGAGTTATTGAAAGAAAGAATCGAACAGGGAAAACACAATGTCTTCTTTAACCTCATCTCTTTACTGTTCAAAATACGCATAAATGATAAAGAGTGTTTCATAGAAAAGTCAAATTTTGTATCTAACACAATGTATTAACAATAGTCTCACCTGGAAATGCAGATGGTTTCTAGTTGCAAAAGCTCTTAGGCTATTGTATCCCAGACGAAAAGATGGGTTGTCAACCTAAGCAGCCAAATGCAAAGCTAACAGTAAGCTATCATGGTCAATGCATTGGGGTAAGCAGTCCAACACTCTTGGCATGAGGAGCACGTGCCCATATTCAATTAGACTCACCTGCATGAGAATAAATATGATCGATTAACATAATATTTTAACATTCAAAACACCTCAAACCCTGCATAAAAGGTACTCTCAAATGATCCACTTTCCTAGCAAAATTTGTTCTTCTTAAGGGTCAAACATTCAAGGCTAAAGTACTTCAAAATTTTGCATGGATGCCAATGAGTGAGGAAAGTAAAACTAGAAGAAGACATTTTATTTTGAGCTGCAATGGACAAAATGATTGTTCTACATTTTAATTTCACTTTTGCACATTGAATCCAAGAGGCTTTGCAGCTTCCTCAATTTTTAATACTATCTCATTTGCAGGGTGTTTATACGCAAACCTTGTTTCTCGCTTAAACATACCCTATTTAACAACATACTATTGCACTTCATTAAAATCTTGTATCTCAAAATAAATAACTACAAATGTAGTAGTCAGTAGTCATACCTATAAGGTCATTACTGAAGGTAGGGTAGTTGAAGCTCTAGTCATTGCTAGGAAATCATAGTTAGAAGTCCTAGCCAGGTGTAATAGACAATATATAGTTAATCATAGCCAGCAAGAGGTCATAGCCGATGGCCAATAGTCGGTGATTGACTTAAGGTCATTGCCACTCATATCCTGTAGGTCATTGCGGAGAGACATGAGTACTTGACTTAAGGTCATTTTCTAGTTGTTGACAGAAGTTCATTCATAGACATACATACAAACCCGAAATATATGTACTCCTAGGTTCCATGCCCGAGATAAGAGGAATTGTACCCCATACTACATACAAGAGAATGCATCGACGTGTTGATAGAGTTAGTATCCTAGCAGCTTGTGCTGGTGCTAGAGTGAGGTGACACCTAGCTAGTGGGTGGGGCAAGGAAGGGGACTATGGGCGTCAATATAGAACAACCATTTTTCTATCTGAACCAGGGTAGTTGGCTCTCTAACTACTACTACTAGGGAGTCAATAATTTTCCCAAGCAGGTAAATAAGTGGAATTAAGCCAGAAAAAATGAGGATGATAATCAACACCATGGTTATCATAGTAACTAAAATCATAGTAGAGATATGAGATTTGGATTTTAGAAACTCAATGATTTGGAAACTCAATGATTGGATCTAGAGTGTTGTTAGTTTGCTTTTCTCATAAATACCGATTTCAACTTTGTGTAGCCAGTGTCCTATATCTCAATGTTCATTCTGTCGTAGGAATTTCCGCTTATCTAGATTATTGTCTGAGGAATATTGGGCTTATTACAATTTACCTCTATCTAAGTCTTTGTTTTTGTGCTAAGACAATTTGTTAACCTTTGATACCAAATGATAAGTTGCAATGCTTACGCTCATCCATTAGAAATATAATTGAATAGCTCTACATGACACTTGAGAACCAAGAACTAGATGCTGATGTAGAACTACATGATTCTACTTCTTTTGCAAACTTGGAAATTGCAGAAAGTGGATAATGGGTGCAATTCTAGATATTTAAAGATTGCACAAGATTGATCATTCCTTAATTAGTTTGGTAGAAAATTAGCCTGCTTGTATTGAAGATCATGACTTGCACCTGTTAACCATGACTTCTTAGGAAGGTCATCCATCCCAAGACACCTGGCTCAAGTGCACTTAACCATGTAGATTTCCCCCTAGTCAAACCCACTTAGATTGTTATTCCATTTGCAAAACCTTAGCTAGTAGTGTGCTTTGTAAATTATTCATTCAACATTCTATTCTTTGTATTTAAGTATGTGGGGAGCTTCTGTCACTTTCATGAATATGTCAAGCCTTCAAAACTATCCATCAATTTCATTTGAGTTGAGTAATCATGTATTATAATTTGAATGGTAGTTTGGAGGCCATAAGTTGATTGCTTACACAGCTGGATGTCAAATAAAATTATTGAACTTTGCAACTATTTTGTGAATATTATTTAACAGTTTAATGCAACTTTCAGGTGGTAGACAAGGTAAACATCATTTCTAACAGTGGACAGACTAGAGGATTGTCTAGAATTGGCCATATTTATTTTTGAGGTAGGGTTTGTTATACAAACATGGATGATTTTGAAGGTGTTGCAGGGACTATTTACAGTGAGGACTGTGATCAGCCTAGTCCAATATCCATATTAGAAGCTTTTTTTTTAAATGAAAGTTACAACTCGTCATAGAGCTTGGGTGGTACACATGGTAAGCAACTTTGAAATTTTTCTCATTTGTGGTTTCTACAATCATGGTAAGTTCGTAGAGATCTCAAGGAGATTAGCCAAATGTATAACACTAGATTATCATCTGATTAAACTAAGGAAGTATTGTGCTTATTACATATGCCTTCTATCTAAGTCTTTGTTTTTGTACTAAGAGAATTTGTTAATATTTGATACTAGATGATAAGTTACAATTCTTATGCTCATATGTTTAGAATAGAACTAGCCAGCTCCGCATGACACTTGAGCACCAAGAACCCATCTCGTATGTCTATAGTGTATTTTGAGGATTGCCTCCTTTAAACAAAGGGTCTATCCTTTGTTGACTTAGATACAAGTCACAAGAGGCATCCTTATTTAGTTCTTTGCTCCTTTATTCAGACTACTTCCTTAGATTTGTCGAGTCAGAAACAATGTTCAGAATATTTCTTTTGTTAGAATTACAAATAATGCAAACTTGGTGTTAATATTTCCCCTTTCCCCAATTCTTAAAGGGTTCTAGCTCAATGGAAGAACGTCTGCTTTACAAGCAGGAGGTTGAAGGTTTGATTCCTTCGTGCCCTAATGATATTGCAATATTGTTATTTTTAATCAAATATATTTTATTATGATTCTCTATGGCTATATGGGGGGTTTCAAACCATTTTTGTATGTTGCTACGAGGGGGGTTCTAAACTGACTTCATATGTCACTACAAGGGGGGTTCAAAATTGCCCTTGTATGTTACAATGAGGGGGGTTCAAAACCCCCCTTGTAAGTTTATATGAGGGGGGTTCATAACCACCCCCAAAGGTTAGTAAAGAGTTTTGGTGGGGCTTTGAACCGAATTTGTAGGTACCTACAAGGGGGGTTTTGAACCGCCCCCAAAATTCAATTTTAGCGTTGTTTTTTTTTATCTCTTCCTGAACCGCCCTTAAAAGTCCAAACCTTTTAGCGTCAATACTATTAGTGGGGCGGGGTGGGTTTGTTTAGACCATCGCCAAAGGTTTGTAAGATGGATTTTTAGGGGTGGTTTAGAACCACCCTTGTCGGAACCTATGGGGGGGCTTTGAAACTGCCCCCGTAGCTACCTACGAGGGGGGTTTGTAACTGCCCCCAAAGGTTTGTAATAAGGAAAAATTTTTTTGGGGGGGGGTTGGAACTGCCCCCATAGGTGTCTATGAGGGGCATTTAGAACCACCCTTAAAAGTCACTTTTGGGGGTGGGGGGGGGGGGGTTTAGAACTGCCCCCAAAAGTCACTTTTAGGGGCAGTTTTGATCTCTTCCAAAACCACCCCTAAAAGTACAAACTTTTAGCGTCGGTGCTATTAGGGGCGGTTTGTAAAGATCACCTCCAAAGCTAAAACCACCCCCAAAAGTGACTTTTGGAGGCAGAATACAACCCCCCCTTAAAGTCAAATTTGTTGTAGTGTTGTGAGGTGATGATTTGCAGGTAATCCAACAATAGGACACGAGGGCTATTTTGTTCGAGGACCTTGTGGGAGACTTTACCTACAAAAGAGAATATTGCAAATAAAACCTTATGGGATGGGAGCAAACTTAATCAATAATTATACCATTGGTTCTTTTTCCTTAAATGATTCTTGATGGACATGGTGACATCTTGAGAAATCAAAAGTGCATGATACTAGAGTGGTGATGTCAAAGTCCCAGAGAGGGGCTAGAGTTGTACTTGCCGATGATGTTGTGTTGTTGGACTTTGATGCCTATGACTGAGTACTATGTAGGTGTTGGGAAGGATGTCTATACAATCCTATCAAGATACTAGGGGTATACATGTTAGTGTACTAGACCAGATGCTTGCTTAGGAAAATCAGGCCTCGATCATTGGGCCTCAATTAGGTTGATATGCTTTTAGCCTAGATGCCAATATCAACTAGTATAGAAAGGTTGGGTAGTGGAGCAAGATTTATGGTGTTTATAATTCATATAGGAAGCAAAGGAGATCAATCTATATACATCAATGAGTGCCAGAGCTTTAGCAAGGTTGGGCCTTGGAGATTTTTTCAATCCTAATAAAGTGAGCAAGGATCAAGTAGTACATGAAGGTTGGGCATTGGAGTTACTATTGATCCTAATTATGTGAGACATGATCAACTAATATAGGAAGGTTGTCATTGAAATTATGAACCTTGTGAAGTGAACCAATATTACAATGTTTATACTTCATACATGAAGCAAAGGAGATCACACTATAATACATCAATGGGTGAATTTGGATAACATGAAGGTTGGGCATTCAAGTATTATGATGTTTATACTTGTATAGAAACTGAGGAAGAGATCTAACTGTTGAGTGCCAAAGCAATAGCAAGATGGTTGACCCTCCTTTTCACTGGCATTTGCATAATGTTGTGTAATACCAACAGTTGTAGGAATATATGTGTGCTTAGTAACAACAAATTTTTGTAAAGCATCACTTGTGAAGTTCATGAGTTCTAACAGTTAAACAATTTTCTCTTTGGTGAAACAGTTTTCTCTCTCGGTAAACAAAAAATTACGCAAATTTTTGAAACATAAAATGGTGAAGGATTCTTGGTAGAGGACCATCATTCCATGTACAGATGATGTTATAGCTATCCATTAGATGATGATAGGATATTTTGACTTGACATAATGTCATGTCTACAATTTTTTAGTAATATTTATGAGATTGGTTGCTTTGTAATGTCAATCCCTATTGATTTTCATTTGGAAATTGCATGAATTATATCTTAGAAGTGGAAACATTTTTTGGATTCAAAGATCCATGTTAATGACAAATTCCATTATAAAAAAAAAGAAACATAATACTGAATGTGTTCTTAATGTAGAATTTTTTGTCATGGTCTATTTTTTGTGCTCTAAACCTTGATAATTTGATAAATAATATGGTTTTGTAAGTTGGCATTCACAAATTTTCAACTATGGCTTACATGGAACTTTTCTCGAGCAATCATTTTAAGTTACAATTAAAGCTGCAATTTTTTATTTAAACAAATTAATGAACATAAAGTTAATTTTCCATGTTAATTTGTTGTCATTCTTTTGAATTCCTTCAAATTTAAAAAATAGCATAAAACAAGATTTAATGGGACAAAACAAGGTTTTAAAAATGTATACCATCAAGTTATCAATGTATATTTCAACTGGTTCGCAATGCATGAAAAAACTATCACCTTAAAGATTTTGTGTTTAAAAATTAAGTTTTGATTGGGAATCGATTATCCAATATAGCAAGTAGGTTTTTATGGAGCTCTCAGCGAAGTTAGGTCAAACATGGTTGGCATGACGTCTTTTTTATGTGCATAAAACAATGAAATAGAATGTAAAACCAAAGGAGAATCTAGAGGCAACTCAATTGATTGAAACAAGGAATGGAGAGCATTTACAATGATTCTTGTTCCTTTAGGTTACAATTTTATATAGCTTGTTCAAATTATTTTATATGATTGCAATGTAGTTGTTTGACCAAATCAAACCATTGTATGGGTTACATACATTTATATGAAGAGATGGAAACTTAACCTTCTTGTCTTGACCTAATTTTCAATATCCTTCAATACTATTTGCCTTGATCAATTATGGTTGTGAGTTTGATTTATGAAAAATTAATAAGTTTTCTTTGAATGTAAAAATTAGCTGCATGTTGACTTAGAAAAGTGCAAACTAGAACCTTGGAAAAATCAATTACATAGTTGATACTTGATTTGTTGCATGCAAATATCACAAAGGTGGCTTTCAAATCAATTTCATTCCAACGTTCCATGGCAATCTCCTGTATTCATTCCATAGACTAAAATTTGTATGAGAGGGAATACCCACCTCTGTTTTCTCAGTGGTTTATTCAATGACCATCTCAGAACCATTAGGGAGAAAAATACCTGACTTGCCTCTAAATACAAGTGGCCTCCAACAAGGCATCATTCCTCACTATGTCCAAGTGATTCCAAGAATTTAAGTAGGAATTGTATTTACTAGAGTTGTTGAATAATTCCAAGAATTTCAATGGGAATTGTTTTTGGATGGAGTCAAATTGGCATACAAGAGAGTGCGCTTGACCCCTTTTTTGGTCCTTCGGGGTGTGGATAGGCCTGGGAGATTGGGTGTGAGATAGGGATTATATGGATTTGTGTCCCAAAGACTTGGTGAGATCTATGATAATTGACATGATATGAGCTAGGCATTACTTTCCTAGAAATATAGGGACTTACCTGGCAGCATTCTCCTTTATTGTGGGAAAGTGGGACCTACCTGGCGACATTCTGCATATGTGAGGCGTTACTTTCCTATAAAGATAGGGACTTACCTGGTGACATTCTGCATATGTGAGGCATAATGACAAAGGAAGGCAAGGAAGGATTGACTATGTAAATCATTTGAAAACACTAAGATACCTACACAAATCTGTTAAGAAATCCAATACTTATTTTCAATACAATGCTATGCAGTTCACAAATAAAAAAGTTTCTCATAATTAGTTATTATCCCAAGAATCAACTTTACAGTTTTGCACGATTTTCAACTAGTAGCTTTGGCGAAGTAGAGACCTCTTAGTTGAATTCTTATATATAGATCTTGCTTCAAGCTTTCAAACTGATGGAAACCCCATGTTTCTACTTTCAAAATCAAATAATAGTCCGGTATTAACACAACCTTTGTTAAGGAACCTTGAACTCTAAATCCAAATCATGGGCGTCTGACTGCTTCATTAATGATCCTTTTAAACCAAACTTGGATTCGGATGGACTATCCATACTTCTCCCTTATGTAGATTGGTTTAGTTTCTTCAATTCTCTTTTTGAAATAATAGTGATCTCCAATTGATTCCATCTATGTAAACTCTTATGTAAACAATTAAATCAATAACTTGACGAAAACATGAAATGAAATAAGGATTTGGTAGGTTTAAGCTACTACCTATAATCAAGTGATCCTAGGGGCTAAGGAAGTTGGTAGCTAATATCTTGTCTTTTTAGCTTCGACTAGTGGATCAACTACAATTACAATATAATCTTCTTGCACTTACATGGGAGCATTTCCTAGTCCTCAGAATTTGTGCTATTGGCATTGCCTTGCAGGGACACCAAAAAGATGGGAGTCACCCAACTGTTGGGTGCATCGACAGTGGGAATAGGGCATTGTAGAGCATGTCCTATTATTGGGTAAAATTCATATTCATCGATGACGTTGGGACATATTCGTTAGTCCTTATCTAAGTAATCCAACTCTAGGATAAATATACTTTCAATTGGAAGAGAGGATGTTGGTTAGAGGGTTGGTCTTTACTGAAAGATGGTTGTTTCAATTGGGGTGGAAAGCAGGGCATGGCCTCTTCCTATTGAACTCAATAATTTTTGGGTTCTCTTGGTAATGAATTTTCACACCTTCCCGACCTGGTTGGGCCTTGCTTTCCAAAGGTGTCCCCTGTTGGAATATTGAGGTGGAGATGCGAGGTTAAACCCTTTGCCTTCTCTAAGGTTTAAGTTTTATGTGTGTGTGTGTGTGTGAGTGAGTGATTGCTTTAGTTTATGGTGCTAATATTGTGAGCAATAATGAATAACTATGAACTTTAAAACTTTTCTCAATCAATCACTGCACATATGAATCTCGTTAGACAAATCAGCCACATAAATCATTCAACCATATGAGACAATATGTACCCTGGGAAAACCATCAAATACAGACAATGAAAAACCCAACAATTCCTTAGAGTATAATAGATAGACTTACAAATAATGGTATACAACACATTAGCAGATTGCGTGATAAGAGAGAAACCTCGAACAACAAGTCAAAACCTTGACCATGCAATGGTTGCTTGACACATGTGCACACATGCACTTCAATTTCAAATTTTCCTTCAAGGGTACCAAGCCAGTGCTTTGGATTCTTCTCTATGCACAAGACATGCCACATACCTTCCAAGAATAGCTTTAACTAATAATTGACTAATATCAGAATGAACTCAATCTCTAGCTGAATGCTAATCACTTAGTTAACATAATAAATTAAGTGTTATGTTGCTTCACCTCAAGTTTCATCATTGCTTCACTCTTAGTGTCATTAGTGCTTCACTCTTAGTATCATCACTATCATCAATGCTTCACTCTTAGTGCCATCCATGCAAATTACCTTATTTACTATTTTTTACTTTGCATGGATTACAAAGCCTTTTCTTTATTTAATTGAAACACATAATCTTTAACTAAGGCACTGATTGTGGCATTCATATTTAACTGAATATTTACAACTGTAGCTTTACTTAGTTATCTTTAGGAAATTTGAACCCTCTCTCTATCTCTCTATGCTTGTCTCTTTATCATTTATCATTTACTGCATGGTCCACATGTGTATTAATTATTTATAAATCTTATAATAATACCCCAAAGGAGAATGATGCCCAATATGGAATATGGAGGCCCTTCTCACCCAAATCACATTCACCAATATGCTCTAATTTGGTCACTCAAAATCATTGCATGTTATTGTCATGGAGAAAATGACGAGCATGACCCATTTTGGGACATAAAACATGCTTTACAAAATGCATGTGTTTTAGGACTACATAACGTGTGCACTTATTGTTTAACTATCCTACTTAACCTTCACCATGGGAGGCTTGGGACTAGGTTTAGAAAGGTCGAGAATGCTTGGGATCAATTATCTTTTATAGAAATTGAATGCATTTATTGAATCGACTATTGCATCTAAAATGTCCCTCAATGTTGTGCACTCACCCCTATATCCCCAGCTATGAACAAACTATGTATGTCATATTTACTTCTTTTAGAAGCTTTTTGAAGTTCTTGGACTACTGCGTTGCATCTTTTTTTGTAAATTTTGTTGCTGAATTTTTTCAGCCTTTATAAATACAAAATATATGTTTATGTTAAAAAGTAATTTCCTCTTCAATGAAAAAAAATCTATTCGATTGAAAATATCATCATCATTTATCATCTATATCATGTAGCTTGCCACGATAAGGCACACTTACTTGGCATGTTCCAGTTCATCTTCTAATTATTTGGCACCCTTACTTGACATGCTTTAATTCATCTTCTAGTTATTTGACATTTTTATTTGAAATGCTCTGATTTATCTTCTATTAATTGATATAATGCAATTCATCTTCTAGATACTTGAGACCCTTATACTAGGGTAGGAGTAAGTGTAAGCTAATGATGGTCTCATTTTATATGTTAGATACAACATAACTGAAAAATAGACATCCTTCAACTTAAATGAATATTTTGGCATACCTACACAATGAATCTCACGTATAGTAAAAAATATGAAAGGTAAGAAATTGAATCACCTTACCAAATATATAAATTTGATTTATTGAAAATGTTCACAAGTAACTCAATTTTTATTTTTTCTAGCATTAACATTTTGTTTTTTCAGTAAATAATAACCTATATGTCAAGTTCAGTAGAGGTTTTGAATGCCTAAAAGATCAATATACCAAAAATTCCAAATACGTAGATAACAAATAGTGCTAGCGCGACACCTTTTTTCTAAAATAAAATTAGCACTTTTAAATATTTTTTAAAATTATCTAAGAAAAGACCTCAAAATTAGTACGCAAAGAGTTAGTGCAATGTTTCAAGGTCTTAATGTAATTATGTGGATTGGATTTTTTATAGCATGTAGAGGTCAATGTGATGCAGGAACCACCTGCAATTTCATAAAAAATCATTCTTCCAATACCATGTGGGTTATGGTCCCATAATTTCCTTCAAATATCCAACATTTCAATTTGAATTTACAATTGTCTTTTGTTCTCAAAATGAATTGACAACATCATTTATTGATTTCTCCCAGTGCTAGGCACATCCACATGTTGCAGACAATAATACCAAGGTGTAACTCTGTCTCCATACACAAGCAATCTACAAGATCGTATATTTATTCCAAGTTTCATGTTTTAAACTACTACATTCCATATTACAGAAATGCATAAATTATTTGCTTAGAAGCAGATACTCTGTTCTCAGAGGGCTCTTCACCTTTACCATTAATTGATCACCATAACCAGAATTCATCGCCTTTTCCTTATGCAGAAATACAATGGAGCTACAGAATTACTTAATACATTGTAGAAATATAGGGACACTTACTACCTAATAATTCATACACATATGCCTCACCAGATGTGTTTCAATGTTCCTCCAAGGAGCCATGATTTAGGAATCGACCCTTTTATGGAATCACATTCCTTTCTGGTTTCCAAACTAAATTTTGGCAGGGAAATATGAAACAATAATAGTTGTAGGTCATCTTACCAGTCTTGTGTAGTGATTCCAATGCAACCAAATATCATTTACTTCTAAGCTCTCAACTGTTACTTCATCATCATTATGGCTCTGCAACAAATCAGGTTCTCTTTTTAAGTCATCCTTGCTTTGATCACAATTTCTGCTGGAGTTTATTTCTTTTAACAATACTTTAGGGTAGGTATGAAATCCAAACACCCTTCCTCTCTTCAGAACTGCAATCACTTAAACCCTTCAATTGTATGATTCGACCACTATTCCAGCGCTAGCCGACAACTTCTTATATACTACTTCTTCACTAAATCATTTTGTAAATCGATTCTCTTTCAAAAGGATGGAAATCTCTTCTTTAGAACTGGAATTTCTTGCTCAAAAATTCTACCCATTTCTCTTCCCTCAATTAACCCATCATTTCGTTCCTTAACCAGCAATCCCTTCAAAGATGAAGTGTTGTGCACTCAAGATTATACAATCAACATGGATTTACCAATTAAATCAATATTCATCATAGTTGAATCCATTCATAAGATGCATAAATAATACACAGAGATGATGAATTTAATCTCCATTCTATAAATGAACTGTACATACATAATAAGCCATGACTTAACTTCTGAGAGTTCTACTAAGTTATTATGGCCCGATCTCCCTCTGCTTGGCCATCCTTCCCCCTTTTCACAAATTCCCGTAGGCTTACACTAATACCTCTAAGTTGCATTCTTCCAAGCTGTCCATGAGCTATTTTCTTTATCATTCTTTAGCTGCATTCTTCCAGAATTCCATACCTTGTGCTCTAGAACTCCACTGTCTTTACCTTCACTATTCTTCACTTCCCAATCAACTCCATAGTGGACTGTCTTTACCTTCACTATTATTCACTTCCCAATCAAATCCATAGTGGACTGTCTTTATCATTCTATTGTAGCTTTTCTTAGGCATTTGCATTAACTCCCTTGGTTCATCTATGACCTTTTCCAATTCAGTTTTATGTTGCAAACTAATCAAATTTTCATTCCTTCGCCACTTCATCTTACTGTACTTTATCCATTCTTCTCTAAATTGTTGGTTGCTTTCTTCGACTCTTCTTAACTCAATTTATGTTTGTGTTCTTGAGTTTACTCCAAATGCTGCTGCAAATATTGTCTCGGACATTGCTGCCACCCATACTTCCTTTATGCTCTTGTAAGCATCTCCCTCTGAAATATCCAACTGTTGTTCATTGCCTGCAAATTTTCCTTCAAAAATTAAATTATCTTTCAATTCCCTGACTGCAACAACATAGTCACTCACACTTCTCTGCATATTAGTTAACATAACATAGTTTAGAAAACTAATACCTGCTAGTGTTTTAGAAAAAACTTGAGACATTTCCATCTTATTGATTGCAACCTCCTTCAACAAAATTTTCATCCATTCACTTATTACTTGAATCGTCTCAAACATTTCCTCAGTATGTTGATCATTAACTTCAACATAACTCTCTTCCTCTTCTTTCTTGACAACATTCCATATATTCCTTTCATCTCCTTGACTGATTTTAGTAACCAGTTCATCTTCCTTCGGTTCTTGGACTGATTCCTCTTTATCATGACACACATCTACCTCACCTTCATCCAATATCAATTGTACATTTAGAATATTCATTCTCTAGCTTGCTAGTTTATTCTCCAAAAGACTAAGCTCATGCCACAAATCTACCATCCACATGGAATTTCTTTTGGAAACTATGTGCAATATTCATTGTCCTTTCCTTTGTCACACATCCAATTTCTCTGTGATACTGCTTTAGCATCCTTCATCAGAATGGAATTATCATCCAACATCAGTGTGAGAATCCCAAATGTCTGTTCAACAGTCTTCTCTTGGTAATTCATACAAGCCAACTTCTCCATGTCCTTAACAATAACAGGTACCTTCATATGAGACATGATTGTCTCTCTTCCAATAGAGATGTTTCCCTTATTGAATAAGGATTTAAAAAACCCCTTCTGCTGCAATAACTTATCTTTGCCTTTATCATTTCTTAGCAACACTTCCATATTTATATATAGACTAATTGAATCCTTAACAACTGCATATCTACCTATGCACTCCTCAAGAAACCTCATCTCTTCATCAAAACTATTGAAACATAGCTCATTTACCTGAGGTTCCAATTCACAATTTGACTCAGATTTCTCTAACAGGTTCTCTAGCAATAAAATCTCCTTCTCAGCTTCTTTAAGCACTGTATCTGCATGCTTTACATCTTCATAATCATTAGTCCTGGACTGGTGGCTTTCAACTTCACTTAAGACAGGTCCATAAGATGGATTGTCTTCTGCAATACCTACAAACATAGTCAATTTGTCAGCTTTAAGCCCACAAGACCTAATGGTGTTATTGATGATTCAATCATCAAATCTTCCTGATGTCCCAAGTCTGCTACAAAACTTAGAAAATCCTCAATAACCTTCTTTTCATCTTCCACAAGCATAACATCTGAATGCTTGATTTCCTCCCTTGCTTCATCCTGTTCTTGGCTATCATCATCATAATCTAATCTCTTTCTACTTTCAGCCTCCGTTACATGTTGAAAAGAAACACTTTCACTCAGTTGCCCATGTGCATTTGAATGAGACTCAGTTGTCCCATCATCTTCCTGAACAGAATTAAGATTTTTCCCTTTTCCTTCATTCTTTGTGACAATCTTAGTAGATTGTCTTAATTCATTCATTGTACTTGCAAACATACAAAAAATATTAGTTTCAAAACATTGAGACCTCTTGGCCTCACTTGAAGCTTCAATCTTCAAGTCTTCTCCCTGATACCCACTTGCCTTGAGTATCTCATCCTCCCACTAAGGATTCATCAGTTGCTCTTTCTTCTCCTTCTGTAACAGCTCCATCATAACTTCTATTTAGACTTCCATATCAACCTTCTCTCTCTCATAATCTTCATTAGTCATTTGCCTCCATATGCCATTGGATTTGGCATATTCTTTCAGCACTTTGTGGCTTCCTTCTGAACCTCTGCTATGGCTTTCAATAGTCATCTACTTGAAATTCTTTCACTTTTTATGAGTTGCACTAGCCTCTGCAGTAACAGTTCTCCCTGCGACAACCTACCTCACCAAACCTCCTATGTGCTTGGTATTTTGGCAAGTATTGGTCCTATTTTCTAGGACATCCTTGATAAATCCACTATGCCCCTTCTAGGGTTACACTCACAAATCATCTACTCTAGAGAATACAACTATCCTCTTGTATTTCAACCTCAGCTGAAATAACTAGGTTCTGGACACACTTCTTCCTTTCCTAGAAACCCTCATTGGCTTCCTTCATCAATGTTCTAAGGCTATGATATTCTTGATGAGATGTCTTCTCTCCTACTTCTTGCATGCAATCACTCCTCCCAAACCATTTATCTCTTTCAAAAACTTACTATTTAGGCTACAAGCCTCTTCTTCTCCTGCATGCAAAACTCCTCAACTCATGAATCATCTTCTTTACAGACTGTCAGTCTGTCTTCTTGCCTTTACACTAAGCACTATCTTACTCTTTATTTATTTTGCCACTCTGATACCAAAATTGATGCAGGCACCACCTGCAATTTCATCTAAAAGAATTCTTCCAATACCCTGTGGGTTATGGTCCTATAATTTCCTTCAAATATCCAACTTTTCAATTTGAATTTACAAATTTGTTTTGTTCTCAATATGAATTGACAACATCATTTATTGATTTGTCCCAGTGCTAGGCACATCCACATGTTGCAACCAATAATACCAAGGTGTAACTCTGTCTCCATACACAAGCAATTTGCAAGATCGTATATTTATTCCAAGTTTCATGTTTTAAACCACTACATTCCAGATTACACAAATGCATCAATTATTTGCTCAGAAGCACATACTTTGTTCTCAAAGGGTTATTTACCTTTACCATTAATCGATCACCAGAACCAGAATTCATCACCTTTTCCTTATGCATAAATACAATGGAGCTACATAATTACTTAATACATTGTAGAAATCTAAGGACACTTACTACCTAATACTTCATACACATATGCCTCACCAGATGCGTTTCAATGTTCCTCCAAGAAGCCACGATTTAGGAACCGAACCTTCTATCGCAACGCATTCCTTTCTAGTTTCCAAACTAAATTTCGACAAGGAAATATGAAACAATAGTAGTTGTAGGTCATCTTACCAGTCCTTTGTAGTGATTCCAATGCAAGCAATAATCATTAACTTCTAAACTCTCAACTGGTACTTCATCATCATTATGGATCTGCAACAAATCAGGTTGTCTTTTTAAGTCATCCTTGCTTTGATCATGATTTTTGCTGGAGTTTATTTATTTTAACAATACTTTACGTAGATATGAAATCCAAATGCCCTTCCTCTCTTCAGAATTGAAATTACTAAAACCCTTCATTTTTATGATTTGACCACTATTCCAGCATTGGCCGACAACTTCTTATATACTACTTCTTCATTAAATGATTTTGTAAATCGAATCTATTTCGAAAGGATGTCAATCTCTTCTTTAGAACTGGAATTTCTTGCTCATAAATTCTACCCATTTCCCTTCCCTCAATGAACCCATCATTTTGTTCCTTAACCAGCAATCCCTTCAAAGATGAAGTGTTGTGCACTCAGGATTCTACAATCAACATGGATTTACAAATTGAATCAATATTCATCATAGTTGAAGCCATTCATAAGATGCAGTGGGTGTTTCTCCAATTCATTGGTTCATCTTCCTCCTTCAATCCAACATTACTCCTTCACACCTTTTATCTTGCCCCAAATGATGGGTAGAAAGGTGCTCAAGTAACATAGAGAAAGGTAAATGACCTCTAAGACTCTCCCTACAATCTGTAGTTGCCATGAAGTCCTAGGATATTTTGTTGTGCTTCGTAAGGGAAGAAATGCCATGAAGAAAGGCCATGCAACATTTATGATTTCCCTCAACCTCAAGACATCGAGAGTAATATTCTTAGCACTGACACCAGAGAGAGAGAGTTTTTCTAGGAGGGTTTGATAGAATTTTGCAATGTATGTTTGTAGAAACTTAGTTGTGGTTGCGAAATGGGTCTTTTTGGATTTAGTGGATGTGAAGTGGGTTTTGGTATTATGTCATTGATAACCTCCATGGTTGCACAATTGACAATTGTGTCTGATAAGAAGGATTGCCATGTGGCATGTAAAGGATTGTAGATGCATAATCATGGTGCACCATTTCCATGCTGAAATGATGGTAGAAGCCCCACTGCTATGTCAGGTTTGGAGCATGCACTTTAGATTGATCAATGATTTATGGACTGATTATCCATTAGATTGGGAATGCATTTGTTTTGGGTCTTGGTCTTGTTGTAACAACTAATGAGGTTGAGTGTGATGATGTTGCTTTTGTTTTTTATGTTATTTAATTTTAATCTTCATCAAAGGCTACACGTGTACATTGAATTCTTGTATTTGATACAAATTATCATCAAAAATGCCTGTAGATGCATTCACCACCGTGTTTCTTGTCTCATTGTTTCCAATGATTGGTTCCTCTGATCAAATTTTTATTCCTTCCAACCTATAACCATTCATATGTGCAGTAGCTTGAAAAACACAATGGATGTCATCAAATTTTACAAAACCATACCCTTTTCTTGAACCATTCACATAGTCCCTGATGACTTTGGCTTCAACTACTCTACCAAAATAAGAGAACATATTAATCAGTTGTTCTTCATCCATGGTAGGAGGCATACATCCCACGTGAACATTTGAGTAAGCAGTTTCTTTACCATGATTATGTTCTAAATGAGGTCCCAAACCCATATGGGAAAAGGAAGGACTGTAAAAACTAGATTCCACATCGACATGTGAAGCTTAGGGGTTGTATACATATGGAAGAGTACGTTATATGGAAGAGGTCACAAATCCACCACCCTTCTTTATATCAGGTCCCCTATTCCAACACTTCCATCAGATGTTTGTTCCAAGCCTTCAGATAACCATGACATATAACCGTCTCTAAGACCCAGTAGTTGATTGGACAATCTTTGAATCCTAGACCCACTCTTTTCCAAAGATGCCTTCCCTATCTCAGGTCCTATTCCATCTTTCCTGCTTTCTCGATGTTGCAAGGCTCCAATATTGTCTGTAAGACCCAGTAATTGAGTGCACTTCCTTGGAAGCCCATATTTTCAGTAGATACCTTATGTATATTAGGTTCTATTCCAACATTTACATTTTCTTGGTGTTCCATGCCTCCAGCTAACTATGAGATATAACTATTTATAAGACCCAGTGGTTGAGTGGACTGTCTTGGAATCCGAGACCCACTCTTTTCGATAGACACCTTCCTAGGTAATATTCCAACATTTCGATTTTCTGGGTGTTCCAAGCCTCTAGCTAACCATGAGTTATAATCATTTGTAAAATCCTCTTATTGAGAGGATTGCATTGGAATCCCAGACCCCCTCTTTTCCATCGATTCCCTCGTTATCTCAGGTCCTATTCCAGTATTTCAATTTTATGGGTGTTCCAAGCCTCTCGCTTAAGCTAACCAAGACAAATAATTGTTTGTATGATCCAGTGGTTGAATGGACTATCATGGGATCCCAGAACCACTATTTTCCATAGATGTTGTTGATCTGCCTATTCCAAGTTCAAAGAATAAATCATGGGGGTTAGTAGCATCCACCTTTGCACCCTGTAATGACCTTCATTGGATTATTCATGGTTGAATGTTCATCACCATATTCACAAAGATGTCATCAATTCTTGCAAATTACAATAGCATGTGTTTAGTTTCTTACCAAGAAAAAACAATTTGAAATGTTTCAAGTTGAAGGTTTGAAAATGATAGAAATTTCCCTGAGCAAGTACATTGTACACATTATTTATGATTTAAAACTTAGACATGGTAGAATAGTTGTGGCACTATGTCCACTAATTCAAGTTTCATCATTTATGAATAGTTTCTACATGTGTAAGGTTATTTATTTGTAGATAAGGAAATCACTTCATTCTTTCTAAAACTAAGTTTTGACATCTTAAATGTATACTGATCCCAAAGCACGGCAATAATCAAAATTTCAAACTAAATCTTTTCTTATTCTATTTTGGAAACAAAGCCCGATTAAAATTGTAAGTCTACAGTAAGTTGCTTACATTATTAGCAATTAATGTTTTTTCATGGCACAAATGATAAACATGAGCTGCCATCACTCTTAGCTAAATCACTGAAGATAAACATTCTGGAAGTGATGATAGAGCTTGCAGAGTTTGAAAATTTGGAAGTTAAAATTTTATAATCAACAAATGTTCGTTTCAGAGTCCTGTAAGAATGAATATTATGGCTAACCTCCATGAGACAAGTTTGGTCAATTCATTGGGTGTAATTGAAGGTTCATTCCCTTGTATTGTTGCTGGAATTTACCTTAAAAGCAGGGTTATTATAGAAGTATATAAGTTGAAAGCAATCATTTAATTTACTTAGGGGATGTATATAGTTGAAGATATTTATTGGCCCTGATGACTATTAGTAATCCGTCGAACTGTGCATCTAATGGAGTTACAAGAAGGGATCCTGATGGAGCAGTTCCTATAAATGGTTGTTATATTAACCTTTTTTTATCTTCTACAACCTCCCTATGGGCTATAACCTTTTCCTCTTTTACCGCACTTCCATCATTGCTGTCTCCTTCAAAAATTTCTTTAAAATCTATAGCAATCTTAATGTTGTTCTCCTTTTACTTATAGCCTCAATGGGGTTGCTTCTTCCTTCCCCTAATCCACACATTCATAAATAAGAAAATTGTTCATTAAACTCTTGTCCTCATGGGTATGTCCTCCAGGGACTCTACATACTTGGATGCACAATAGATGATTGCTGCATTATCATCATTTTCCAACTCTAGTAGAACATCAAATACCTACTACTCATCATTTTCTCTCAGCTCCCTTGCATGGATATTTAGATTCACCTCCTCTTCGTAGAAGGTTTCCTCAATATCTTCTCTTTTGACACATCAATGTTGTAATATGTAGAACATTCAATGTACATAGATCCAACTTTAGGATATTCATCAAACACTTTAAAATGCATTTAAGATGTATTTTTATGATGATCCACTTCATGGACAACCTATAATTTTTTTCTATTTTGTATATTCCATTGGAATTCTTATGCATCATCTTATTTATGTAAAATGTTTTAATGACATTCAATGATAAAACTACATTTCATGGTATTATATGTATAATTTATATTCATTTTTTTTGTATTTTTAATATAGTACTATGTTATAGTTGTAAAAAAAGCTCTCTCTTTTCATCAATATTTTCTTTATGTGATTGTTATATTTTTAATTATATATAAGTTTAAGATAGTTCCTTAAAATGTTTAAAGTACATGCTTCTCTTTATTTCATTATTTCATTAAGTTAAAATACATGTTTCTCTTTATTTCATTATTTCAAAAATTTACACAATACAATGAAAAAGCATTACAATTTTTCTTGTCCTAATTTTATTTATTTCATTGTTTCAATAATTTACACAATACAATGAAAAGCATTACATTTTTCTTTATGCTAATTTTAGTTACAGGGAAAATTCTACATAGCTCTCATGAATTAGTTTATCATAAATACTAGTTACTGGTAAGTTGCAATAGTAATAATTATGTAGTTTGTAGATTGCTATCTATCGGAAATTTGTTTGAATATCATCATTGTCGAGCAATAACAACTTCTTAAAGGGTGCTAGCTCAATGGTAGAGTGCCTGCCTAATTATAGGCAGGAGATTGGTGGTTCACTTCCTCCATGCCCTATCATAAATTTGTGACTACCAAAATTATTAAATTCGCATATATATGACTATTAGTAGCTAATTTATCGTATCTTAGTCATATTTAGCTTAGTCATTAATATGTTAACATCTAGTAGTTTTTTAATCATATATTTGGTCATTAATTGTTGCAGTCAGTGACTAAATCAATGACTAAATCTGTGACTAAATATGTGACTAAATCATTAACTATCAATGACTAAAACAATGACTAAATCATTGACTACTAAGTCAAGCTATTAATGACTAGTGAAATACGACTAGCTATAAGATAGTGGAAATCAGCTAGTATTAGTCGCCGACTCAAAAATAGTCGTTTATAGCCTGATTTTAGTCATTTTTTTAGTCATGAATTTCTCATTTTCTACTAGTGAGATGATCGAGTTAAATATGACCACTTTTTTGGTCGCGCGATCAATGACCTCCAATTTGCCACCAGTGGTTTAGAAATCAAAAGTCATCATTTATATGTGGATTTTGGTCATCTTTTTGGTAATTTATCTCTCATTTTGTACAATGCAAATACACCCTTCCTCTTACTCATCCACCCAATTATTTAAAAACATAACCACTTGTAGATATTCTAAGGTCAAGATCTCCAACCTAATTTGTATTAACAAAAGCCTTACATGTCTATCTCCCTGTGAGGTAAAGTATTCCTTGATTGAAAATTACATAATATGAAGTGCCACACAAATATTTGGAGCTCCTATTTATTGTTGTCCAATGCTCTTTCCCTGGTTTTGACATATACCTGCTCAAAACTCCCACTGCATGGGTAATGTCTGGTCTAGTGTAGACGATAATATGCACTAGATTTCCAACAAAACTAGCGCAAGGAACTTATAAAATGTATGCTGCCTATTCTTGAGCATTGAGATATTTATTTGTGGATAAATTTGCACCTACAAGAATTAGGATCTTTACTAATTTCCATCCCTACATATTAAACCCCTATAATATTGTCTCAAAATATTTCCACTAACTCAATTGGAGTCTTATGTTGGTTCATTATGTTTTTGTTTCCATGCCAAAAATAAAATATGTAGAACCAATAATTTTCATATCAAACTTTGAAAATAACTAACGTTTGACATCCTTGATGATTTCTTTATTGTTTCCAATCGAAAAGAATTCATCAACATACAAAACCACATAAATGAAATGACCACCAATTTGTTTGGAATACACAATGATTATCGTTGCTTCTTGATAAACCAAGTCCCAGTATATAAGTAAAAACTTTTTTTACCCTAATCTTGGTGATTGTTTAAATCCATACTAGGACTCCTTTATTTTATAAGGTAGTTCCTTCTTTCCGTTCACTACAAAACCTTCTTGTTGTTTCATGTAATTTTATTCTTCTATATCAACATGCAAAAATCTTGTCTTCGCACCCATTTGATCTAATTCAATATCAAAAGAAGCAATAATAGAAAAAATATATAATAGAAGTTAATTTAGCAATAGGAGAAAAAATATGACCAAAATCAATTCCCTCCACATAGGAATATCCTTTAGCTACTAAGCAATTTTTATACTTCTCCATCTTACCTTACGCATTCAACTTCTTCATAAACACCCATTTTCTACCAATAGGTTTTATTCCAACAAAAAAATCAACTAGATTCCAAGTCTCATTTTTATCCAAGGCATCCATTACTTCAACTATTTCCTTCTTCCAAAGTTTATTATTATCTAAATCCACTACCTCCCTAATAGTTTTAAGAGCATTATCAGTAATACAAAGAAAAATATTAGAGTATAAATAAAGTGGGATATACCTTTTTTATTGTCTTCTTTCACAAAATGATCTCCTTAAGGCTGGAACTTGAGGTTGTTCATCTTCTTTTGCTGAGTCAAATTCTTCACACTACAACTCAAACTCTATTGTCTCTAGTTCTTCTTCCTTTGGTTGGAATTCCGGTTTGGAAGGAACTTTAGCATCTCTAAATGCAACACCCTGACTATAAATAGTCTTCTTACTTACTCGGTTCTTATGTTTATAAAATTTATACCATATTTATAGCCATAAATATACATGTTTAGTCTATATAATCCAACTTCTATTTTCCTTTGGAGCATGAACATAAGCATCACAACTAAAAACTCTTAGATGTTTAAGAGAGGGTTCTTTTTACCAGTCCATGCCTTATCCAAAAACTATTTTATATGAATATTCAAAGATCAAATTGAGTGCCAATAGTTGCATAAAAAATAATATAAACCATAGTCACACCATAGTATTTATATTAGAAATTTCAAAAGAATATTGGAAAAGTTGTACATATGGAAGGTCATATAAGTTTGCTCTCCTGAAAAAGGCAAAACAATATGTTTTGTGAAGGTTATCATAAATTTCCCTTGGTACATTAGAATTTGCTCAAACCTATGGCATTGCAGATAAGACATACTAGGATACTACATGACTAAATTTCAAACTCACGGGGTTTGAAATTTCCTAGATAGTTAAGGAAAAAGGTTGGCTAGAAAGAAAACCTACAAACTGGGTTTTTTAAAGGTATGCTAGCTTGAAAATTGCATAATTTTTTTTTGGAATATATCTTGTGGGTGATTCAAAAGGTGTGATAAAGAGGTAAAAAAAGGATAATTATATGTAAACAAAATTATACACCAATTAAAACTTCAAATAGCTTAATCATGAATCATGATGAAAATGAAGAAATGTATAACCAACTATTCGATTTGGTGGATAGATTTAAAGAATTAAGCGATAGATTAGTTACACATGTTCAATTAGCTTTGAAACTAAATATGAAAAATATGGAGATGATGGATTAAAAGATGGAAACAAAAAATTACAAGATGGCCAATAAATATGATCTCGGATGATCTACACCGAGTGCCAACTTTACAAAAGATAAATAGTTACATATTTGTATTGAAAACCTAATCACATTTGTGTAGAACCAATGGCATTGTGATTGTAAAAAAAATCTATTGTATCTTGGACTATATTTATGGATGAATTGATAGCATACTATGGGGATATTAAGAGAAACAACTTCAATAGAAAATTGAGAAATCTTACGGAAAGATGTCCAATTAAAGAGTAAATAAGTAGTTTCAAAAGTTGAGTCTTGGAATGAAGAACATTCCAGAGTATAACTTCTTGGATCTCTTTAGGTGGATAGAATGAGAGGATTCTTTAGGAGGGTCCTATAGATCCAAGCTCAGTGAAGCTGAGGAAGTTGGCTTACTATAGTAACTTTTAGAATTGCTGGAGGGAGATGGGGAAGGAGCTCTATATTTTTCTCAGAGCAGCCGAGAAAGGAAATTTTTCATGTGACAATAATGGGAAATTCCATTTGGCTCAGGGACAGAGTCATGCGATGGTGAAACACTACTTCTGCCTCTCAATCATCCATGGATCAATGAACACTGAGAGGGATGTGAGCACCATACCTTGCTGAAAGGGAGGGACACATCACATCACGAATCCTCGCTCCCTCGGACCTGCTTCCCCTGGGAGGCGTATCACGACCCCTCACTCCCCTGGAGTTGCTTCCCCTGCGAGGAGTAGCATCAACGTGTCACGACATGGTTACTACCCAATTTACCTTATTTGCATATGCCACCTTCGTTACCCACCAGATCGACCAAAGTAGAACTCAAACACCAGCAGCCCCAGGTTAGCATTATAGGAGGCACGCAAGACATATCCCCCCTCATTTGGACCTCTTCTCTCGCAAAGCTCCTTATTTTGAGGGTTAAGCTCTTCGAACTAGGCTCAGTTCAGTTCGTCCCTCTTCCCGGCTCCAGGGCTTCTAACAATTCTAACAAGGTGGGATGCACTAGCAGGATTGAGAAAAGGATTTGAACACGAAGAACTAGTAGGGAGAGGAGAGCAAGGAGGGGCAAAGCTTTACGTTAGGAGGGAAAGGAGGGCCACCATCATGGCTCACTATTCATATGGTGAGGAAAACAAATATTTCGGGGTAGGGGGGCTGCCGAGATGGATCTAGCTTTATGGGTTCCAATTCATTTTGATTTGGATGGGAAATTCTCCTCTCCTTTTAGTCGAGACCTCCTTCCTAAGGACCTCTAGTAACCTGGGCGTATATATGGTAAATTGTCCTCTATAAGGGTGGCCTATCATGACCCAACGGGATGGGGAATTCAGAGCTAAAAGGTGGCCAATTGGTCGAGTCACTTAATGTCCCTCGTACCTCTTTCATAGAGGTAAACTAGGCACTTTGTTCTTGTAACCCGGTAAAATGGCGTGGGATCAACCGAAAATGGGTCCGTAACAGGCCTATTTATTCATCTATAAGCTTCACCTAAGGCTATAAGCTAGAAGTTTCATAACATGAGCATATGAATTAGACAGATTGGTGAGTGTTAATTATGTACCTTATAAAATGTGTTAGTTCCAGATTCAACCCAACATTTACTGAGCTAGGTACGCTCCTTACCAAATGATAAAGTGACTAGTCGATCGACATATGGCGAATAGGTGGTTATAGGGATATCCAACTGCTACTACCACCCTTTCCTCTGCATGCTCTATTTTTGGTTTTTCATAAAATGAATCAATTAGTTCTTCTGGTTTTTCAATAACAAAATCCATAATTGGATCTTAAAAAGTCAATATATCTGCGGCTGTTCTTTACTTTATATCTAGGGTGGTGGATGGATTTTGCTTGATAAAAGGTCTGGAGGTCTTGCGCCAAAAGGGACTATTCAAAAAGGGGGCAAGGGATAAGGATATTTAGTGAAAGTGTGCCTAGCACCTACAATTAATTGAAATTGAACTTATCAATATATATATATATATATATATATATATATGAGTGCTTTCTCTTGATATTTCTCTATATATATTAAAAGAGGATAAGAATCCGAATCGAGGGATGGATCGGTTGGATCGGAATGAACTTGCTCAACAAGCCCCTTATAAATAGAGAATCTCGGGCGGGGTCAGAATTAATAGGAGGCCCATGGATATATAAGCAAAAAAGATCTTTATTTTTTAAATGAAGGTAGTCGATACATTGCTTAAGCATGCTCACCCTAGTGACAAAGCAAGGTCTGGTTAACCACCTGTACCTACCAATCCCCTGTTTCCACCAATTTCCAGGTTTATTATATTCCCCCCCGGAGATATATATGGCCCCATAGAGGTTAATAGCATAGCTACACAGACAATATGGACCTTACACAATATGCACACCCAAGTGATACATGCCTTGTCTTATGCCTCAGTCCAGTCATGGAACACAACAGCTGCAATGGTACAAAACATAGTGCCAGAAATGACTGCAGATAAGAAAATCATACGGATACCAACCTGAAGTGACAGATAGATTACCTGAGAACTTAAAACCTTTGACCCTGCGGTTACAAACAAACAACATGTGCCACTCCGATCTGTCACATCATTAGCGCTTATTCTATTGGTCTAAGTTGACCACATGACTGGATAATTAAACTTATGATTAGTGAACCACTTGTGATGAAATCCAGATTGAGATATCATATCTAGTTAGGTGTGTGCTTGGGGGGTAGTCCAAGGAACAAGGGTTAGTCCAAATAAGACTAAGGTTATATGGGTATAAAGGCGTGCCATATATAAGGGTGATAGATTCTAGACAGACGGGTGATCTAAACCGAGTGAAATCAATTGTATGGGTCGGTTTGTAAGTTCCTGGCATCAGTTGAGAATACTTATTTTGGGTAGTGGCATAAATACATTATTGTGGTTAACATGTCCTAGGTAGTCAGAGTATATTAGTAAGTTATAGTTAGGTAAGCATCAGTAGGAAGGGTCGCTTGGACAAGGTGATAGTTTTATTGTAAGGAAGGGATGTCCGAGGTGTTAAGAGTAAGTCTAGTATGGGAAGAGCTAGAACAGACATATTTGAGAGCCTTGGTAGGCAGTGTTAGTTTGGTGGTACCAGGTAAAAAGAGTGTAAGGGATCAGTAGCAAGTGGCAGCAGTGTTACCTAGCCACAGTGCCTTGCTTAGTAAGCCTGCCCAGCCTTTCCTTAACCCATCTAACCCCTCAACTCATGGTTTGTCTAGTTATCAATGGTGATTTTGACGGTTTTTACAATGTCTATCAATCTCAGATTGAATTCCTCAGTCTCGGTGTTAATGAAACTCATTCACTCATTCACTTGGAATGGAATATATTTTAATTCCAAGTATTCCTATACTTTTAATTGAAAAGTTCTATCTAAGGCACTAGGTCACAGTTCTACCTTTCTCCTTCTGCTCTGTCTTCATTAACTTATCCTACATTAGGGGGTTACTCATTGTAGGTCAAATGCCAATTCGATCCAACCACGATCGAATCCAATAGCCTCTAATGCGTATTAGTCCAGTGATTAGGCAAATCGATCAAAATGGTGGGTAGCTAAGGAAAAAACCACTTGCTCGAGGCATTCGGACGAGTTGCTCATGCATAGATTTTGAGTAATCTTTTGGGGGTTGCTCGGATCACTAAAACGGTAAATATATTCAATTTTGAATAAAGAATCGGATGCTTTCATTAATGACTCAGATGCAAGCACTTATTTCATTATTACCAAGGACCATAAGGAGGGGTGGTTTAACTTATTAGTTTAGTACACAGAAACCCATAAATTTGTTTGTGCCTCGGGAACACTGCGCCAACTGTAGAGATAGACCAACTTCCCAGGCCCATCAAGGAAGTACCCCATAAATAAATAGTGGTGTTTTTGGGACTCCAAATAAGTAAATAAATAGAAGTGCTCAGCCATAATATATATATATTGCTCTCCCTTACCTGCTGTGACGGCAGCCCATGCACTTCCTGTTTCATCCATAAGCTTACGGTGGTGACGGACGTGCTCGTACGGTTCATAGAGGAGCAGGTGGGGGGTATGATCCTCTCATTGATTATTGGAAACTGGAACTCCTCCATATTTGAAATATGCTTTTTCAGGAGCATTATGATCTGTAGCTCAAATGGTCTCTTACGAAGTCTTTATTGGTCTTATTATTATTGTGCGCCTCGTGAGCGTGTTTGGATCCGCTACGGCTCTCGGTCGGATGTTACCCTAACCTGACTCAGGAATGAACCAGAGAGAACTGCAACATGGGTAATGTCTGCGTCTCGCCGCAAGGCTAATTTTGGGTTGCAACAATAGGTACGAAGTCGCTTGTCCGCATCCGGCAAGGGTTGAGGCCCCTTCCGGAAAAGGCAGTCCGGCAGCACCAAGGGTCCTGGTACTATCTAGGTGCAAATAACCCCCGGGGGTGTCTACAATGGGTAGAGATGCCACTCACCAGCCTAAACAACAAGCAAACATGAGAACGTGAGAGTGAGGGATCACCCAACAAATGGACTCTACAGCGACAGGAACCATGCTTTTGGATGGATAAGTGGAGACCTTAATTATGAATAGTAATAGGCCGAATCTTAACTGTGGGAATATCTATTCGAAACCTAGGGGACTAATAAATAGGGGCCAGGAATGTGTGGGTGATAGATTGGCCATAAATGTACTCCAGAATATACATCAGGGCAACAAATGTCGTTCGACAATGCCGCCCGTTTCCATTTCGTGGAAGTGCTCGGCAGAGGAAGGGGTTGTAGGTGATGATGATGCCCCTATTGATGAAGGAATTGCTGGGCACCTATTTCTTCAGGCTGAGGGTGCACCCTTGGAAAGAAAAGCACGGACGAGCCACATGCAGGGAAACTTGCACGTGTGGTTCTTACCGGGGACCCCGGTATAATGTACCAATATGTGTAGATCCCCATAATTTGAGTGAGATTGTCATGGTGCAAAGGCAGATATGGTTTGGTATTCCCTTGTTCCCTGTATTGGTTATGTTTTTTATTTCTTTTCTAGTAGAAACTAATCGAGCTCCTCCTGATCTCCCAGAAGTGGAAGCTGAATCAATTGCAGGCTATAATGCAGAATATGCACGAGATGCGATCCTTGGGAGTTCACTATTGGTGGAAGCCAATGTCCTGGGATCCGGGGGACTAATTCTGACTGAAAAAAGGTGCTATGCTCTTTCTCAACAAAGGAGGGGAAGGACCCAGATGGACTTTCCCGAGGCACGAGGGGAAGGGGCAAGGTACGAGCCGCTCGACCGTAAGGGAGAGGGTCTTTCCCAACTTCCAAATCCTTATCGATCTAGCCAGGGAATAAAGGGAAGAGGTTGTTAGCGGGGTGATTATTTTATTCAAAAAACAACCCCATCCCAAACCCCTCTTCCTTTGGTCGAGCAGCTCCGCCCCTCAATTTGCATAATCAATGGGGATTCACTATATTCGAAACTAATGAATGTGTGAGTGGGGTTTATGTTGGTGATTCAAGTTGGGTTTCAGGGGGTCGAGCAAACTCCCTCCTTGGACAAGCACTTCGGACGTAGAATCGGGTCGCGCTACTTGATGCTTTATCCTATTAGGTGCGCGGCACTATCATCTTCCTGTAGGCAGGGAGACAGCTCTATGCCAGCCAGTACGACAGAATATGCATTAGAAAGGGGAATCCCTATACTATAGTGCCCCCTGCGACATGCATTACATATGATAGTACATAAACACTGGGTCAATATTGATCATGGCAATGTAAACCTAGGTGACTTATTTGATCCCAGGGAACCATCACAAGGAAGGTCAGACGATGGGAGGAACGTCGATGTCGTCCAGCGGAGCCTAGAGGAGGGTTACTTGGAGCTATAAGTAATAAGGTTACTCATGCAGGAAGCTGAATCCTCTTCAATAGAGATGAATAGATAGAGCAGTTGGCTGGTCAATCTCATAGATCTGATCGGCCAGTGGGCGACCACCCCCCCCCTTTCCTGTTAAGCGGGTTTAATTTAAGCTAAGTGGGGTTTCACCTTCCCCTCGCTATGCCCCTTAAAGTAAAAGGTTTCACTTTTTAGCCTGCTCGCTTGGCTCGGGAAAGGTTTTTCCTTATATGTCTGGTGGGGAAAACGGATTGACTTACAGATAGTGAACCTCCCATTTCGATCGAGAAGGCCTATAGATATCACAATGACCCGGTCGAGGGCGATACATCGGTGTGAAATTATTTGGTGAAGTTATGTTATAGAAAATCCGACCTGAAGTGTGCAACTACAAGAGGTTATAACAAAGCTTTCTGAGGTGCTTGAGGTGACCTGGTCATCCTTTAAACGGTGCCCGCTCGCTACGCTAATAGGGTAGGTAGAAAAAGAGGGGGCAGCTTCATCTCCGAAAATGGGTATTCTGGAATCAGGTAAATTACTAAACTGATTAAACATAATATCATAAGTAAGATTCATGCTGCTCTGACAACTCCAACTTCTACGACAGCTAGCTCCAACATTGCATAATATTTTGGAAAATCTCAAGCCTCCCCTCCTCTGTCGGGAAAGAGCGTAGCACCTTTATGAAAGGGAATAAAAAGAAGATCCTTACTCAAAATGGATGAGTCACTAATAATACTTCACTGGGCAAGTAACTAATCGTTTCTCACCAAGCGAGTCACTAATCGTATCTTTTCCAAATAAGTCACCCTATATATCCTACACTGCCTACTTCTCCAATCAGTTCCGACAACTCTGCTATTGCAGAATATCCTAGAGTAAATCAAACTTAATAGAGGGAAATCAAAATGGAGTACTTACTAAAAATGAGTGAGTTACCTTTCTTAGATATACTACACCGCCTAATTAACCACATCTCCAACAGCTCAATCCAACAACGAATTTTGCCTATTTCTATGAAAAAAACCTCTACAAATACATGTAACTCCTCCTCAAATTTGAGATCCTGACTTCATTTAAAGAGAGCCCTTATTTCTCTGACAGATCCAACAATGATTTTATCATGCTCATATGAAAAAGATACAGCCTCCCCAAAACAGGTGAGTCACTAATTGTATCTAACCCTTGCCCTTTTTCATTGTACCTTACCCACTGAGGATCAGGAAAGTACTCCACATACTTCACCAGGCGAGTCACTAAGAATTTACCACCCTTTACTTTTTGATTTACCACACCTCCAAAGAGATTCACCAGCAATTTTGCTTGTTTTCAATGATTCGCTAACTTATTTGTTAACTCGGCACCTGATTCATTGCACCTCTGCTTGCCTAGATCTGTCCTATACTAACTAGATCAACAACCCTCCTCTCAAAAGCTTCCAACACGTAACAACCCTCCTCTCAAAATCTTCCAACAAGTTACGACGCTTATTATTGCCCATATAAATTAGAAATACTTGTGGTCTTTACCTATTTCTTTTTTGCAAGCTAGGTTCCAAGCAAGGCAGAGCCCTTTTCAATAAGTGTAAAAAAGCGTAGAGTATTAGTGAGTGCCAGCTATAAGAAAAATAGCGTATATACAATATTGGAATAGATATAGTGAATGGTACGTTAATTAGGTTAGGGACAAGAGAAGCAGTATACAATTATATAGCTCGATTGAATGCTATAACGATGTTGAGATTGCTAGCGGTAATAGGACAAGACAAATTTGAAATGAAATTGATGGTGGATTAGAGAAATTTATGTTTCTTGGACGTTAATTAGGTTAGGGGGGTTAGGAGAGATAAAGTTCAGTTCCCACAGCTTGATTTTGGGCTTGGGGATAGGGTCAATCAGTTCATTGAATCAATAAACAAGAAGTAGGTTTGGGTAACATCTTATTACTGGACTATTGCTTTACAACATGACCCAAACTATTTGTAAGTTAGCTTCCATCAGACGATTTGTAGGTGATGGAGTATTGGTTCTTATTCCATGAATAACTTCCATAAAGAACTATTTATTCAAGATACTATTTATTTCCCATGACACAATGTACGAAGACAAGTTAATACAATAACTATCTACTTTGAGATATGTGGGAGATGGTGAGTTGATGCTGCATGGGTTTGTATACCTTGACTGGGCAGGGGATACTAGTTACAAAAGGAGTACTTATAGTTGTTGCTTAAGTTTGGGTTCAAGCGAGATATCTTAGTGAAACAAGAGGCAATCATCAATGGCATTGAGTTCAGCAGAGGAAAAGTACATGGAAGCGAGCACTGCTAGTTGTGAAGCCATCTGGCTTCGCAAGTTGATAGCGGAACTAACAAGTGAGATGTTGGAGCCTACTGTGGTCTACTATGAAAATTAGAGTGGTATTGGACTCTATAAGAATCCAGTATTCCATGACCGCTCCAAGAACATTGACATCAGGTACCACTTTCTTCGGGACAACGTTCAGAAGGGAGCAATTGCTCTAGAGTATATTCAGATAGATCAGTACGTTGCAGATATCTTGATTAAGCCCCTCGCAAACAGGAAGTTCGATATGTTCAAGGAGAGACTAGGTTTTATGTCAAACACTTTCCTTGCTAAGAGGGAGTGTCAGATTTTGACCATGTTTAGCTCGGATTGTGTTCACCGCATTACTAGGGCATACTTAGTGATCAGGTACAATGATAGATCCAAATAACAATAGCAAGGGTGCGCGTATTGTAGGTTTGTACTGCAGTTGTTTGGCTTGGTTTCTTTGCACAATAGAGTTTGAGGGAGGAACATCTATGTAGGATAGTAGATGATGCATGCATGCATCTATTTAGTCTATTTTTAGTTTTTCCATCTTCTATTAATTCCACTTTACATATTGTCCAGATTTAGCCATTCCAATTTGTATTTAGTGCATCCTTTAGTCAAATTCAGTGTTCGAATCTATGCATGATCTATTCTTAGACAGGGCGAAAATCACTAGGTTTCCTAAGGCACTTGCATGGGTAAGGTTCCAGTTTAGGTAGAGGGTGCAGTTATCAAGGAAGGGGATGCATGCTTGCATGCTCCAGTGTGCCTTTCAATTGAGGCGCACATACCTGGCACACTTATCCATGTAGCTAGGGCATAGGTGATTACATTAGGGTTAGGGTTTTACTAAGTCACCTTGAGTGCTTCATGCATGTGAACAAATACATTGTATCTTCCTTCCCGTATTAACCTCAGGAAAGTCCCTCTCCTATATGCCCCCTTAAAATCAAAAGCAAAATTCAGCTCCGCCCCTCTCCTTTTAGTCGAGACCTCCTTCCGTTGGACCTCCGGGTCCTTCTCTTATCGGGTCGATATTATTTAGACCAGAAAACCTTTCCCGATGTAGACAAGCGACTATGTACCTTACCCCCCTTACCTTGGAGACCTAGAACGATAGAGTTCCTTCCTTACTAACCCATTCAATAAATCATAAATCAGAGAAATAAGAAAAGTAGAAGTAGAGGAGGAGAAAAATAGCACTTTACTTGCCGAGCATCTGGTTATAGACTTAAACTTACTACTACCAAAAGCCTAGGAGATGAATTTATTTACAACCACACTTACCTCTTATGCCAATAAGGAGGGACATAGTTGCTCAACCAAAGGGAGAGGGACATTACCCTTTTCCTTTTTACCTACCAACCCACCTGCAAGAAATATACCTGCCTTATGCCTAGTATCACTTGAATGACTCACTTAGGCACTGACTACTAGATACTTTTATAAGCACTAGATGGATGGAAGGTTATACCTTAAATGCTGGCATGGAGTCAATTTAGCTTAAGAAAAAAGTGAGTTCGGGACCCGAATGGAGCAAGGGTTTCCTTTGCGATGCAATGTTTAACGTAGCTTCAATCTTCATTCATTCTGGGCTTTCATTCATTCCTTGACCATTGCTCCTATCTATTTCCCTTAATTCTTAGGGGGGCCCATAGCCACCTCGGTTTTCATTATCGTCCTATCCTTCCTTACCATAGGGCTTCATCCTGTATGCCCTTCTCGCTGCTCTATTCCTCCTTGTAGTTATTGATCGTTCGCTGTCTATTATCTCTTCTTTGCTTTCCTGGAGGGGCTGCTTATATATGAAAATTTGATGTCTATCTATTCCCTTCCTAGTATTATTAAAAAGGTAATTAGAAAATATTATGTGATTTCAGAAGTGATAAAAGAATTGATTTAGCCGTGGTTGATTTACTAAAAACCTAGGAGATCATTGGGGCCCTTAATAGATATAATAAGGAAAGGGTGGGTTGAGCTCATGAAAAATGAGGATTCATGTTCCCTCTGGTGGGGTGGCCTCACAAATAGACTAAAAGCCAATGACAGAGCTAGTAGCATCCCTTCTAATTTTAGATCCATAGCCAGTTTTCTTAATTAAGGCTTGAACGATTATGAATTAGTTTATTTGGTTTGCACTGGGAGAAATGAGAAAAGAATCTATAGAAGAAAATAAATATAGCTACCTTAATCCTTTATGTAACAGGCGAGAACTATAGATCAGTCTATATAAGCACCGGATCCGGAATTGCTTACAACGCCTAAGCAAGCACCCGGTAGATCAACCCAAACTAAAGGGTTAATGGGTCACTTCGAATGGTTTGCAATATGGATAGCTCGGGGCTTAGCAGGTTTAATCCATTCAACCTAAACTAAAGGCTAGCAGGAGGTAAGATAGTATAATCAGTAAGTAGAGGAGGTAGGAGGGTGAGGAGGGAAATTCACATTTGAACAACGAATCTCTATGGATCTGGATCTAGTTATATCCACTGAAGCCATCCAGGAATTCAAAGTACTTTTTTCCTGCTAGGGCATCTAAACCTTTCTCTATTAAAGGCACTAGGAAGTGATCCTTTCTTGTGGCCTTGTTGAGTTCCCTATAGTCTATGCAGACCCTCTATTTTTCCCATTTCTTTGGAACTACCACCAAAGGTGACACCCATTCACTATCTGAAATAGGTTATATGAATTCTACATCAATAAGTTTTTGTCACTCGGCCTTTTCAATGTCTTTCAAGGCTGGGTTCATTCTTCTCTGAGGTTGTCTGATAAGGGTGGCATCATCTTTAATGTAGATGTGATGCTTGCTTATATTTGGGGGTACACCCTTAATATCTTCATAGTCCCATGCAAAAGCTGCACTAGGCTTGGTCAAAATTTGTCTCAACTTTTCTTCTTGGGTACGAGTAAAATGGTTACTGATCTTGACTTTGAGATTCATGGGCTTGCTTGGATACGTGGGAAGAACATATTGCTACTTGACTTTATGAAGCCTTCTTTGCATTTACTATGCATCCCACCTTCTCTTTTCCATTATCATCAATCCACCTGCTTCACCAACAACCTATAGTTAATACTCCTACCCCACCCCAATTTATAGCTGCTTCTAATAGAGCTGTTGCACGGGGGTTCGATAACACTCACTTGCTTAAATATTCTTACTTGGGTAGGCACTTTCAACATTTGTATGGAATTCTTTAGCCTACAGGAAAAACACTGTAAGTTGGACAGCTCAGTTGTTGTGATGTGGGATCGGTGGAACTAATGACCTCTTGTATTTAGGAACTACCTGTAGCCACAGATATTCAAAAAGCGAGCGGCTTGCTTTCCTGGGTGCGCGTGTGGGCTGAACATTTATTACTCCTTACTTTCTTAATACTATTTGACTTTATGTCACCTGGTCAGACTTTCACTTACCGCTTTACCCTAGGATATGGAGTCCCAACCCAGTGATGAAGCAGCCAGGAAGACGAGGGAGGGGAGCCAGAAACCCCTATATTGGTTCCACACAATCTATTTACCCAAGAACTATACCTGCCCTATATAACTTTATTCATTTCTCTTAGGAGATACAACTATACACCCGGGATGGAAAGGATGGATTACATGGCTGGATGGATGGTCGATTAGCGGATAACTGCTCCCATGGATGGCACGACTGGTTGGATGATGTTCAATCAGAGAGACTTATTGGACGGGCTTAGACAACAATTGATTACATCTTTGTACTTGGTACAACACTTATACCTTTGCTAGTACTCTCCCTACTTGCTTTTTATGTTAGACTGATGCGGGATCGTCGGATCGAAACTGCCTGAATTCAAAACTAAAGCTATATTATATTGGAAGAAAGGTTCTACCTAAAATGCTTTTATTCATCGATTTGGCTGGCTAAATAGAATTGCGAATTCGAGACCCCGGGAGCTTCCCTATCAAAACTAGGATCGAAGGGGATTAGGTATGAATCCGCCATTTGGAAACGTTTCTCAGATCGACCGAAACAACCCGCTTCACCCGACCTGGTGCCTAAAAATATGAGGGAATCTTATTGTTGCACACCTTACCACTGCACCCCTCTTCTTTTGTATTTTATTAGCCTTCCCAACTCACTTGGTGCCAGCCAGGTCGCTCCCAATTTGGGTGCCTATTTAAGATGAGGATCGCAGAGAATATCCTTACCCTTGTCTTGTATGGGACGGGACTTGGTTGGCTTCAGAACACTTATATTATGGGGGAGGTATTTGTTAGAGCCAACCAAACCTTAGAGGAGTAGTAAATTATTTGAATCCTCCTTAATTGGAAGTTCACTTGTTTTACAGGTCAGTTGTGGGTGGGATGGATCCTTTGAGGAAGAACTGTATTAATAAATACTACCAGAAGAGTAGTTAGTTGAGGGGGCAGGCACTTTTCACATTACTATGAATGAACCTTTGATATGCCTATTTGCATTAATTTCTGTTGGACAGCTACTAAGTCTTGGATCGTTTAATCATTTTAACTGCTTGGATTTATAGATTACTACTGCCTTATGAAATGTTACGTCCTGCACTTTTCACATTTTGAAAATTCCCTAGCCTACTTGATTACCTTTAAGCGACGCATTAACAACCTGCCGTTGTGTGGTGGGGTTATACTATCCTCAGAACTGCCTTTGGAACTACGACCATAACCTTAAGCAGAGATCAACGAAACTGCCCCTTATTCATTACACCCAGAACCTTTAGTGGATGGAGATCCTATCCTAGTAACTTCAGTAGAGATCATGGAGTGGTACTACCCTGGATAGATTCTCAATAGCCAGAACTAAAGAGACATGGACATGGCTGGATGGATGGTCGAGTAGCTGCCGAGGACTTTTCGTAGCTTCCCATGCTCCCCTGATGGCGGGATAGTCCATTAGCTGAGAAGAGAGTTTTCCTTTCTCTTCTATTGTTGAACTGCCAGATGGATGTCTTGGATTATGGTAAGAGCAACCACATTGGATGGGCTTCAAGCATTGATAGGATACGATGTCCAGGAAGCCAGTCAGGAGATGGCCTTTGTTTATCACACTTGCCTTTCAAAATATTAGGAGGTATGAGGCCTTCTATTATACCTTTGACCCTTCACCCTAGGAAGGAGATGCAGTGCTGCCCAACCTATTCCCTTCAACCAGGAACACCTTTGTACAGGGGGGTACTATTAACAACAACGTTCCACAAAAAAAACTAGTTACCTAAGAAATAGCACTTGTTATCCCTATACCATATTCTTAATTAATCTTTTTAGCTACTGCCATATCCTTTCGATTAGAAGCACCAGATGGATGATATAACTTTTATGTAGTAGCATGTTTTTGCAGGATAATGATCTATTAGTTGAAAGGGTTGACCTTTAGCAGTAGATTTGAGCAGATATCGTTTAACTGCCGGATGTATTGGCTTGCTTGAATTATGATCCATCAGAAAATCTCGTTGGAAAGAAGTGTCTTAATTTCAAGGAGTAAAAGGGTAGCCTCAAACCCATGTAACTAAATCTAAGTTAGTACAAGATAGGAACCCTAGAAAAGTGTAAATATGATGGTCTTATGTTATGAATCCCCCCTGCAAGTAGACTTGATCAATCTACAAGATAATGCGTCAAATTTGGTACTGGGAAACTTGCCCGATGGGAATAACCAGTTGACCCCTCCTTGATACATTGCTCTAGAAATCCAAGACCTACACCTCCACAACTGCTTGTATGATTTAGGAGCAAAGGCCAAGGTAGTTCGTTACCCCATTAGATATCAAGATTCATTTGTCGATTTAGATACTGCAAATGCAGAGCCTATGACTGGTCCAGACGCATATCAAAATCCAGTCCCCGCCGATGATGCTAATGATCAATTGATCGAGTGGTTGAAGCAGAATTCCTTCCATTTGGAGAGACAGAATAAGGAAATTTAGTTGATCCAGTCACATAAACAGATCCAATTCCAAAGCCTATAGCATTGGGATTCACTATAATAAAGGCAGGAGATGACCCAATTTAAGCAACACTACCAATATTAAGGGCGAGGCACAATCACTCAATACTTTGCTATTCCACCACTGCTACCTCTATCTCTGGTACTATTTGCTCTGCATATCTATCTTCATATAAATATCCAACTATAAGTGTTTCTGCTGTGACCTCTGTTGCTTGATCATCTACTGGTTAAACTTTTGCAATGTGTTATTGATCCTCCCATCATTGTAATGTCTAGGGCCACCTAGCATAATGAGAATTGATATAAATACAACCCTAACCCTCAGAAGGATGAGCGGCTCTACCCCTTCATTTTCGACTGCCTATGGGGTACATAAGGGCTTCTTACACTATGTAGTAGCAGGCACGATTGGGATACCACCACGATACTAGCGAGAGTCCAGAAAAGGACGAGCAGATAAATAAGTGGTATTTTTCAGGGTTATCTTGGGGTGCTTACTAGATCAGCTGTTGAAGCTGCTAAGTAAAATGGCACTAGAACTGACTCTCTTCCTGTGGCGTGAGGATCCTCTGGCTTAAAAACTGGTGAGGATGCTGTTTAAAAAAGTGGTGCTTAACTTCCTGCTAGCTTTGTATTTCTAGTTGGGGGGATCCTGGGCAAGGTGATGGCTTTCAAATAAGCTAACAAACAAGAAGGGATACATGCATAGGTGTATAGGGGTAAGAACATAAGGTAGTCACTGGTAGTAGTATGGTGGAGTTCAATTCATCAATATAGGTCGAAGAGTAATCATTTAGTGATGGGCCCACCTTTCCATTGATTAGGGACATGAAAGTGCTCTCCGTAAATACTGTTGCCGTCAATGATCAGTGAGGATATAACCAAACTTGAATTGGTTCAAGACTTTACTCAAACTCAGATCATAGAAGAAGACAGTTGGGGGTTCCTTGATCAAAACACTGAATAAATAACTGGCTTTGACGTTGTTAGGTCAATTTCCTTTTCTTTTGTTCTTGTTGCTACTTTGAAATGGAAAATAGAATATCAAATCGGCCAAAACTGAATCCACACCTGAATAACGGGATATGGAACTAGATATAGGCTTATAATCTTGGATTGGAACTAGCTATGATGCTCCTATCTCTGCGTACGAATCTACTGGTGGTGGCTATGGGTCTTTACCTGGTGGTGGTTCTAGGTAAACAGGTGCTTTCACTTAGTAAACTTCAACCTTTGTTACTTATGCTGCTATAGAAAGCGCTAGCTCTCGGTTTGGAAGCAGATATGGATCTGGCTATGGCTTTGTATCTGCTCCTGCTGCTGAAACTACTAGTGCTACTGTATAATCAATTGGTAAGCTACAACTACTACTGGACCTGGAACTGGACTTGTTTCTTAAGCTACTGGATATGCTTACAGGTATACGGTGACTAATAATAGAGAAACTGGTTCATATAAGAAAGAACTTCAACCTTTATAGTAGAATCAACAGCTCTATCACTATCTACTTCTACATAATAAACAGGATCACCGAAATCTACTATAGAACCAACAGGTTAGCCCTTACCTGCACTCTAATGCAGGTCAGTATCTCTGAACCTTGACCTGCACTGCGTTCAGGTCAGTCTCTGTAGTGACTATTCCTGAGGATTAGATATACAATATTTTGCCTTTGCTTATTTTGCTGCTGGTGGTGAAACTAAAAATTAGTCCATTGGATCTACACCTTGCACCAGAACCACTTCCACTTGGTCACCCGCACCTGCTTCTGCTACCTTGGTCCATGCTTCTAGCTCTCCTACTTTTGGTTCTGAAAATACGGGATATGCTATGGACTTAATTTGGATCTGCTGGGTAGTCAACGGGGAGTTCTACATCTAGATCTGTAAATGGGTAATTTGTAATGGGGCTACTGAATGCGGAAAGGTAAGGCTGGCAAGGATAGGTATGATTATTTATAGGTGAGTTCATAGGGCAAGGGTAGGTCAGAGGGTAAGTATGGTGAGATGATAGCTGAGTATGAGAATGTATAGGTTAATTCGTTAATGGTAATCAATGTTAAGCTGTGATCCGTTCATTGGTAACAACACATAATGATGTATTGGTGGTTCAGTTAATTGGTGACCTCACTCAAACTACTTCCTTATTGCATTATATATCTAAATATACACCCGTGCATAACCACCACCCACCCCACTTTCTATTTATATACATGACTGTATATAGATAAGCATTGATATCATTCCCTAGAGGTGGGCATTTCCTAAGGTCCAGGATTGATAGACTCATCCCTGCCTCATTCTTATTAGAAATGGATATTAGAAATGAATATTTGTTTGGTAGAGTAAGTGAAAGCAAGCTTCGACTTCCGCTTTAGACTATAGATAAAGAAAGCACCTGCAACTGAATGAAACAAAAGAAAACAAGTTGGTTGGCCATGAATCAATCCATAGCTAAGGATTAGACCAACTTCACTAGGGGTAAGGACTGGACCGACTTAGAGCCCAATCCCAACTAACCCACTAAACGTAATGTTTCACCTTCGGGAAGACTCGGACATGATCTTGTGAGAGCGGGAAGCATCAGGTCGTATAAACCCTACTGAAGGTAGGCCTAGCACTCATGCTATAGTAGTGGACCTTTATGCGCTTATCTATCCCCGGCTGAAGGGCGAGCATATCGCCGTCACAACATAGATGCTTAGACTGAGGAGGAAGGACCTCGGATTCACCACCAGTACCATTGGAAAGCACTCCATCAGTAGCCTCTACTTAAGCGTGTATGACGCAAAGTGACATGGACAACACCGACCCGAATGCCGGAAATTACCAACCAAAAGAAAACCTATATTGGTTGAATCCAAGACCTCTAAGCTGGGGAACCTTGGCCCGGTAAGGTGCAGTGCAGGGACTCTCTTGGATTTACGTAGTACCCACCATCCATCTCACACACAGTGGATCCCTTATGACCCAACCGCTAGTTCGGGTAGGGGGGTCACTTGAAGCCCATGCTAATCACAGTGACCAAAGGGAGTATTATACTAAGCCTACCCTTCTTTAGTAAGTCCTTTATCCCAAACTGAAACACCCACCTTTAGTACAAATAATGCTAAATTTCAAGCTAGCTTCTGATCTTGTGAACCTTATTCCTCCCCTCCCTCCCATCCAACAAACGAATAGTTGTCGCCATTATTTCACTTCTCCGAATAGCCAGCAGTATAGGCCTAGAACAAGGTGGGGGGGTTGATATATCACCTGACGTTACCTCACTTAAATAATAGAAAGGGTTGAGACGCGGGGAAGTGAATACGAATTCGGGGTAGCAGTATGAGGCCAGCTAACAAAACTATATTCTATCCCCCTATATATCTCCAGGGATTCATAAATCCAACCAATAGGGCTCATAAATCCACCCAACCATATTCACTAGTATGTATCATTATTTAGAGGCCCCGAGAGAAATAGGCCTTCATCTCCCAGCATTGATGGGGCTAACATTGATAGGTCCTATAGATAAGTAGTTTTGTTCCCTTTTCCTTCCTTCTTATTACTATAGATATCGAGATTGGTTGCTAGCGTATTGAAGATATATGTAACAAAATGGATTGCTAAAAAAGAACTATACCTCGGTTCAATCCCACCAAGGCATGGAGAAAAATGAAAATGGGAAGTAAATCGATGTCCTATCTACAGTTGCTCATTTAACCAACCTATTCATGGCTTACGAAGCTATTAAATCCTCCTCGATGCTTTTTACTAAAGCTATGGACAAGAGACTATTCCGGGACTTTATTAGACTGCTTAACTAAGATTTTATCCTCTGTTGCTGATGGATAATTTTGCTTTTCCCCTATGAGACGGGTCTTCATGCCCCCACCCGGTCCACCAATAAAAGGCCACCCACTGTCCCTTCTCCAATTGATCAAATAGTTTTCTGTTCTATAGCAATGGTACTCCAATCAATATATGAGCCACTCTTTTTTCCATATTGTATGGTTTTCATCCCTATATTAGCACCAATCTTTCTTTCTCGAGGAACAAAAATGGGAGGGGGGTGGTTAGTGCACATTGATGTGAGGAAGTGCTTTGATAGAGCCCGACATGAGCTACTGATGGATCTCCTTAGCCAACATGTAGCGGATGAAGCCTTCTTGAACCTAATACGGATGTTTCTGACCAATACTATAATGGGATTATACGGTACCATCTAGACGACTACTTACATAGGCATCTCATAGGGCTCCATGAGCTACCCAATCCTAATGAATATTATATCACCGTCTTCATCTAAAGTTTAACCTGTGATCTTCAGGTCAACAATGAGATGCAGATCGAGTAATAGATCTATTTCGAGATCCATAACCATAGTTCTTTTCGGTCTCATTCCCTGTCCTAGATAAAATTCTCGTTCCAAGTTCAATACCAATAGTAGAAGTAAAGGCAAGGACTAGAGTCCAAGAAGCGGGTTGAAAACCACCAGCAGCAAAGCCAGCATCTCGATAAGTTCCGAAAGCAGAGGCAACAGAAGTAGAAGCAACAGAACCCAAACCAATTGTATTTTAACCAGAGTCAAATGGATCTTAAGCTTGAACTCCAACTAGAGAATACCCTGTAACTTACACTGAATCTCCGGGGGAGCTTAAGCTGAGCATAGGAATGGACCTGACGGATTGCTGGGATGAGCTTAGCCGAGTGAGTGCTACTGATACTCTTTTTTTTGTGGATTCACCGTAGTCGTATAGGGATAGTCATGTCATCACTGTTCCAAATGCTGACGTGAGATATTGCATTTTTTCATGCTGATTTGGCTGGTCCCTAATATCTCGATGTGAGCCACCCCGGAAGCTGTATGCGAAGTAGCCCAGCCCAATCGAACTATAACTATATACATGATTAGTCACCAAGTGTAACCCTTTTTATCTCTACGCACCTTAAACAACCTATGCTATGGGGTGTCGTTACTTGCTCAGATGCCTCTACTATTAGTTCTGCTTCAATTGCTTCAATAGGTGGAGCCCACAGGTCTACAACTCGATCCAAGATCCAGAGGGCAGGGAAGCGAGAAGAAACCAGAGGAAAGCAAGGCATCCAGGAAGACAGAGATAAACTAGAGTGTATACCAGAGGTTGGAAGAGGAGTGAAATGCTTATGACTGAGAAGCATGAGTGCCGACGACGACCTTCCATCAACTAAGAAGCTTTTCCCAATACTTAGAGGTAGGGGGATATTCCTATTGATTGAACGAATTTATAAGGTACGAAGTCGCTTGTCCGCATTGGACAAGGCTTTTTTACATTGGCATGAAACCCTTTTGGTCGCATCATGAGACTACATGAGTCGGTTCTTAGTAAACTTTGCTATGCTCATGACCTATCAGACTTAATTACGAGCACCATTGGGGTCAAGCAGGGGCACCCCCTCTCACCGAATTTCTTTGGGATCTACATTGATGAGCTGATGTCCTTTTTTAGGGAGCACATATATGAGGGGGATGGGTGTATTCTACACCATGTCTTGATCTCCTTGCTTTTATTTACCGATGACGTGATCCTCCTATCCTCCTCATGTGAGGGGTTGCAGAGATAGATTGTCATTTAATGTAGCTTCTGTGACCTTTGTAAGTTGATGGTCGACCATAGTAAACCTAAGGTTCTAACCTTTAACCTATTTCAATAGGCTCTCTTCAGTTACCATTTATACTTTTGAGGGGGTTAAGTTTATATTACCATGGCTTAAAAATACTTAGTGGTTTCATTCTCTTAATTATAAAGGTACGTAGCTCTTTCTCGATAAAGGAGGGGAAGGATTTTATTCAATTTGAAACATGCTTTCCAGTGCTTACTTAACAAGGGATATGGTGCCCTTGCCCAACTCGAAGGATAGTGCTTCCAACTTCACTTCCAGTATATCTTATTTGAGATGCACCTCTTGGACATGATCATAAAAATCACTGTCTTCTATGGCTCTTTGGTCTTGGAACCTAACTTGCATCGAGCCGAATTGGATGAGAAAGAGAGAATTTAGACACTTATACTACAGTGCATCCTCCATTGCAAACAAAAAATGCCCCTGTCCATCATCCAAGCAGATTTCGAGGCTCATCATTTGCACCTTGAGGTGATCTTCAGACTCGTTTCCTCCCTTCAAAGTGTTCGTACCTTGGGTGACTCTATTTCCAATAGATATAAGTACCCCTGCTTATTTCTACGCTTCTAAAAGTTTATTGTGTCCACAGGCCCTCGGACAAAGTAGTTCTTGGTTTTCAAAGTATTCTCGGTTGCTTCAGTTGATGGCCATTTCTTCCGATCAACTTTGCCCCTCCAGATACTACTTGGATGCTCTAGGTAACCTCCTACCTTCTAAACAAGATATGAACTAGGGGATTAGGAAGGATATCTATAGGCAGTACATCCAGACCACTTGGATCTACCCCCTGAGGACCTTAGCATGAAAATAACATTCTATTTCTAGTACATCATGTAGTTCAGGGACATCTTCTTTTTCACCTGAGTATAATCTGCCTTTGCCTCTCCCATTGCTTATGCTGTTGCAGGTACTGGTGCATATGGGTATGCTTAAATAACCGGATCAACAGAAGAAACTGATGAACCAACATAGTCTACTGTCGAATCATTCACTGCAACTAGGTATAGGTATGTCACTGAGTCTAGTGGAGATGCTGCTAGATATGCTACTTATAGTGCTGGTGGATATGCTAGGTAGGGGTAAAATTGGCCATTTCGGTGAACTAAAACATTGCTCTTTTTCTTTTTAATTAATCCATCCATGAAGGTCATTCATGCGCTTTCTTCCCTCCCTATCTTTTAGCTTTACTATAAGTCTGGAACATAGAAGTCTCTCTTTTGGAATAAGAAAAGGAGGGAGAGGGCAGGATACTCAATAATGGGTCTGTAACCATTCTTTATATTTTTCATTTTCACCACCCATCAATGCTCTTTCCCTTATATTTTGTTATGTTTGGATATTCTCATTGCAAAACTGAGGCATAAATGACAAATTGCGGATAGTTGTCTGAGATAGCTGGTTGTATTGGAGGTTACAACATTAGTTAAGCTCAAGTATCCATCTTTATAAAGAGTAAACTCCCTATATAGCTGCTCTCTTACTACATCCTCACAAGAACCGCACGCACGTTGGGAAGGGATTTTAGCAAACGAATTAGAGGGATTTAAAAGGCACGCACGCGCGACTGATCCATTTGTACAGTACCTAAGATATTAACGTCTATATTTAGGTGGCCACCGAAAAGAAGAAATAAGATTCCACTCACTCTTCTTTTTCCAGAGAGCATAAGGTATCTGTTTTATCCACACAGCTTACTGGGACCAACCAGTGGCCGAAGCCAGTGTGAGAATAGGGTACCTCGGCAACCCACATCTCATCTTGAGTGGCCGTAAAACTTGCTCTCTGCAGCCCCGACCCTGAGCTAGTATGGATCGTAATACTTCGGAGCTAATGGGACCCCCTTACTTAACCCCTGGTCTCCGGCCGGTCATATAGGGAGTATGAACGATAACCTAACCTCAACTTCTCCAGGTCTTCCTAGGTTATCAAGAATATACCCTGACAAAATGTTTCGCTTTCAAATTTGATTAATACAAAGGTGCATAGCTCTTTCCCGACAAAGGAGGGGAAGGAATGAAATTTGCATAAGGCAGTTCATTTTCCATCTGAGTATGCTTCACCAGTTAATAAGCTTGTTTCCTTGACCAGGTAGACTTGTTGTTTGAACCAGGTATAAATACTGCTTATAAACTAGTCCCTTATGCCTGAGAACTAGAGATGGTCAAGGTTCATATCCATATCCAGTAGCTTTATTACTAGCGGTTGAAGCTATTGATTCAGTTTATTGATAAAAAGACCCAGCACCAGTGGATGGAAGAGGAAAAGGTAGAGTGACCTATTTGATGTACCTATTACAGAGCTCCTCTGCTTTATTTTGGTAGGTTATATATCCCAATAAGAGAGGAAGAAGCCATAGAGACAAGGGCATCAGAGCCAGGACTAGAAACTAAGCGATTAAATGTTTCGTCTTATAATGTTCCAGCTGTAGTAAAGATAGGAGCAAAGCCGCTATCAGGAGCAGATCGAGCTGGAGTTTATACAGTTTAATTAAGACCCAGTAATAGTAGTAGTTGCAGTGGAATTACCACCGACACAGGCAAAGGCGGTTTAAGTAGCACCATTAGCAATAAAAGTCCCAGCAGGGAGTCATAGCAAGAAGGACAATTAGGAGGCAGATCCTAACTTGACAGGTCAAACAGATGCCATCACATATCTACTGTACGCACCAGAAACCTTAGGGAGGAAGAAGATTCATATTCGTCGATATAGGTTGTCATGGAGATTGGGAGGAAAGGATGTTTTGGTGGAGAGGAAAGGTGAGTTGCTTTCTTATACACTATTACTAAAAATAAATTAGAAACTATAGATCCTTTGCTATTGAGCTCCTTATATATGTAATTGAAAAGGGAAATTCTCGGTGGTAAATTCCTATGGGGGATTTTATGCGGGAAAGCGTTTCAACCCTCGACTTTCTACGTCAGTCGAGTGACTCCATACCTTTCCCTCTTTTTATATAAAATCAGCTGCTGCAGCAGACTCATCCATCTGTATCACTCTATTTCCTTTTGTCCATGGTGCCTACTATTATAATAACTCCCCATGCTAAAATAAGAAGAAATAGGGGCGAATGCATGGGTCAAGCTTGCAACATTAGTGCATTGATTCGGTACGAGAGATTTCTTTTGCCTCCCTATAAGATAGGTATTATATAAAGGGGAGGGGGGCATGAAATAATAATATACAGGTTGGTATACGTGTGTATGAAGAGTACATCACCCATATATTCTATTTTGATTAACCTGCGGGAGTTGGAGGGAAATGAGAGTGCATTTAAGCCATTTCCCTCGATTCCATTGGTAAGGCAACCTTTATTGTGCATTAATGATGAAGCAGGCAGAATTCCAGACCTAAAACCAAAAGTTTAGATTATGAAGTTCATCAGGCCCGAATACCCCAAGCTTTTACCCATTATTGCGGCTGCTTCTTCCTTCCTTCCTGCTAGCTCATTCCTACTGGGCTGGTCTAGCGGTCATTACTCCATCATTTTCCAAATTGGTGTCAGCTGAGATTCAATGGTGGATAGAAAGAAACCCCAATACTGTTACCCATTATTTCGGCTGCTTCTTCTTTACTGCCTCCTTCAACTGGGCAATTCCCAACCAATGAGATCGGGCCCCACAAGGGATGGATTTCAATGAATTATCATTCAATACACCACTGAATGGATGAATTAATGCAGATTATTCAACCACCAACTATTTTATCTTCTTCACTAGACGTCACACCATCTGCTTTGGGGGAAGGTGAACATAAAATCACCGGATGGCATAATGCGGATTGCTCTATCAATTGGGATTTTTTCGTAACTGTTGGGCTGGGATACTAAGACTGGATACATTCTTAGCTGGAATCAACATTGGGATTCTTACTTCATACGCACAAACAGAGAATTAGATTGCATCTCTTCAAACACATGACCAGAGCATTGGCCTTAACAGTCATTAAACCTTAACCCAAAATAGTAACTGAGGGTTTGCTTGATAAGAAACATAATTGAATATGTGCATTAACATGGCCCAGCCAGCATTGTAGAGCTGGCAAGATCAGAGCATTATAGCGTGCGAATATGAGATTTGAAGAGCATAGAGAGGTAGGCTTTCACCTAAACAGCCTAAGCTTCTCCTAGTTCTTGATTAACTCACTACAATCACGATACTTGTTTTTTCATAGCCTTTCTTGGCCTGTTTTCTTATCTATTCCACCCAACCAGGGCAGAACATTGCTATTAACAAATTGAATAACCTTCCCTTATACTTATGTGCATGCTATCCACCCGACGTAAACCCTTGAATATATTGGCCCAATAAACTTACCCAACTTACTGATACCCACTCCGTGCCTTATGAATTCTTCTTGGTATAACGTATTACCCTATGGGTACCGGGCCTACTCTTCTGGCTGAGCCTTGCTGATAGATACAATTCATCCGAAGGTGGAGGCCCAAAAGATAGATAGGTTTATTCCTAGAATGGAGTTCTAATGATGAATCATATTGGCAAGGCTCAGCTAAGAAATTTCTTATATCAACTAACTCACAACGAAGGGTATTGGTTGAGGTACTAGGAGGTACTATTGGGGTATTCAACTAATTGGGGCTAATAGGATGGGTATTCAACTAACAACTCAGGTTAGGTATTAAACTAATTGGGTTGGGGCTTAGGTTAGGTATTAAACTAATTGGGATGATTAAACTAAATCAAAACTCAACGCATGCAGGTAGGTGTAAGTCCAAGCCTCCTCCTAACTCGTAAGGTTATGTTCTTTGTGTCTAACAAATCACAGGTCAGGTTATGTGCCGAAGGAAGTCTCTTATTATCCTATATTATTATCTAAGATATATCCCACTTATATCAATCCCATGTTTATCTAAATCCTATCAATCCCATGTAACGTAACAACATAGCATCGTATATAATGTGCGTAGCATAACTGGGAACAACGAATGCGTAATGCGTAACGTATCAACATCATGATGCTATCTCATGGAACTCATATCAGGGTACAACTCAACTATTTGGGTAACAAATACTGGTTAAGGTTATGGGTATCCACGAAGACATTAGGTGCCATGATTGGGTTGGGGATCCTCCTAAATCGTAAGATGAGCATTGGGTCTCCTAACTCAACTCATCTAACTTATCCTAACGATAGGTAAGGTTAGCAATCTCATTATCATTATCACTCATCTCATTGGTTTATCCCATTTATCTAAATACCATCCATGTAACAACACAACATCGTATATCCATGTCATCGTTACCACTATGCATCGCATCCCAACATCCACTATTTTTTCTTGATCCACTATATTATCTCGCAACTTAGCAACATCATCATATATCAGCATCATATCAGATAAATAATAGGCACTTAAGGACACTCTGGGGTAAAGAGTAGCGCTAAGCGGACTCCTAGCTCATCAGAACGACTAACTCGGCCTCAGATTGGAAAGGGATAACTCCTAACTAAGAAGAAAATTCAGATAGGAATTGAGTTAGAGATGTGGGTCTGGCGAGAAAATGGATTGATGGAACATTCATTCTCGTACAGGATCCAGAATGGAAACCTTTTTTTTAGGGATATACTTCGAACACAGACAGGACCACATACCACAAATTCCCACCTGTCTTTTTCCAACCTTTTTTCTAGGTCCGCATAGCGCAGGAACGACCAACTCTCAGGAATCCTTCCTTATTAGCAAGCACAAGCTATTAGAAATCAGACATTGCATAGGTACCTCTACATCTTCTCTAAGAAGAGAAATGTCCCAGTGATCCTGGTGGGACCGAAAGTTCCTAGTGTATTTTTATTGGACCCATAAAAAGGTGCGTAGCTCTTTCCTGACAAAGGAGGGGAAGGAGGAGCTACAATGAAAGAGATTACCCTAATATGTACCTCTTCCAGGGCCAGCCAGATTATCTGATTAATTATTCTCCTCACTTTATCAGTGGCGGTTTAACCAACCAATAAAAAGAAAGGGGCCTATGATTCTGAGGGCCCTATATTATTGTTGTGATCCCTGTAACATCGGAGTGTAATACAGTGGAGCAATAGCTTTTTATCAAGAAAAGGCATAATGATAGGGATACCAAAATCTAGCTCTCACAGCTTAGCCTATCCCACATATATATAACAGCTAGCAACTCCAGCTTCCAGCCACTCATATCTTACAGGGTTAGGAGGTGATGCTTGCTGGAGGTAAGACAGGTAAATAAATCTGATCTTCTAGGGTTGGTGATCCCAACCTTAGGTGAACAGGTTAATCGTAAAGGTCATTGAGTTAGCCAAGCCATGGTTCAATGATCTTAGGAGATAGTACCATCCCAGCTAGCATAGAGGAGGTTTCAGAGAGTCAGTAGGAGATAGGTTTGCTTGGACAACATGATTGCTTTCTTCCCGGAATAAGTAGCCCTCCCTTGCTTTCTTTTTTCCCAGAACAAGTAGCCCTGGCTGGGTTATTATCCCAAGGTTAGGATAGGTTCGTACCTTCTGAAACAAGGGAACAATAAATATTAAGACAAAGGAAATCTCAATAGGTATCGTACCAAGCTGTCCTCGTACATTGTGTCATGGGAAATGAGAAAAGAGTCTCGTTCACCAATAGTCATGGAATAAAGAATAAGAACCATCACTCGCTCACCTACAAATAGTTGGGTGGAAGCTTGAAAAAGAAATAGTCTGGTGATAAGCGGTCTCACCCTAACCTACCTACCTTGACTGATTCTAAAATTCAAAATGAGCCGGTTGGGTGGGAATATAGAAGTACCTTGTATTCGATAGAGAAAGGTGGCGATGAAAATATTTACCTGGGGAACCCAACTAATATTATCGCCTGGCAAGCAAGCTCTTATATACCCAATAACGAATTCCCCTACTATTATGAATTCCCCCACCCTATCGAATTCCGGGCATTCAACACAAGCATGGAATGAACAGCTTCAAATAAGAACATGCTTTTCATATATAATAGCGTGCTATAAGTGAGGGAATGAATATGTAAGTACCTCCCGGTGGGGGTTTCATTAATACATGGTGTTGTTGTTCCTCTATTCCCTTAGGCTTTTATATATCTTGGGCCCATATATTCTAATAAGGTAAACTCTTCCTTATTTCCTGCTATGCTGCAATTGCATTGATATGTGGGTGGCAACACAAATCATCCAAACTTATTAATACCAATCTTATAGGCCCCCCATTTATTGTGAAAATAGTCTACAATTGAATAATAGGGGGATGGGTTGGATATGGTTGACAAGTTATTCAATAAAAGAGAGTATAGTAGATAGAATGTACACCTTCGAAAGAAGAACCCCTTATTATAATATATGGGTATAACCCCCACCCCATTATGAAAAGGTTGGCCAACAATAATCGAGAGGGTGCGTGCTCCCGACAATCACGTTATTACATACGTAATATGAATGCATGTTGGTCGTTAATACATATATAGGAAACTCGACCTAGTTGAGTACTCTTGAAACGCCCTACTATAATGAATAGAGAGCTGCTAGAACTCTAACTTTTGAATCTATACTGGAAACTCTGATTTAAGGCGGTGTCTCACTGCACACCCCATTATTTTATAGTAAAGGCGAAAAAAAGGTCGATATAATTTAAGCCTGTACTTTAAGATGGGTGGAGAGCTCTATATGGCATTGAGAAGGGGAGTGATTTTTTATTAAAGCTCCAGTCATATATAAGTCTTGGATACATATGAAAAAATCCCCTACTCACTAATGAAAAAGGGGGAGGGGAGAACTAGCTTCCCCCTACGATGGCATTCAAGTGGCTTTCATGGACCGCCCTATTATATAAGGCCCTTATTTTTTCCATTTCAAGGAGGATGGCGGCGCTTCTCTTTATCCAACTTTTTCTATATAAAGGGGGGCCATCATCATATCCTAGTGAATCACTTCCAACCATTAGAAAGGGGTTCACATTGGAGTACGTATGGGTAGGACATAGATAGCAACTATATAATCTTATATACTACTGACTGGCCTACACTCCTAACTGCCCTCCCTAAATCTATGTTTACCAGTCATGGCCTTATTATAATAGTAGGGGAGCTATAAGCATATTTCTCTGATCGCATTCCCATCACCAGTAGGACCGAAGTACTTCAGGAAGGGTTTCTAGTCTAGTTGGTCCTGTAGGAAAACCACCCCTCCCCCTGATAATTGAGGGATGGGCACATAATATTGTATCCTTCTTTCCAATACGCAGGTGCAACAGATCCATAGCCAGATGGGAGTGTGAAACAAATCGATATAGTGGGGCTCTAGCCTTGATCGCCGACCACTCTATCAATCATGGCAATCATAGTGGAAAGAAGTGTATCCTCACTCCTTATAGGTATAGGTGGGGATAGGGCCAATAGTGGTAGGTACAGAACTTGGGAACACAAGATCTTATGGCTAACTAGAGTAATCATCTGGAGTGGGTGGTATTTAGGAGCACCATGGAACTAGGATCCTAGTGCACCACAGGAATACGATTGGAGTACGGGGATGGGGAAGACATCTTCATTGGTGGGATAATGGGAACGGGTTGAAAGCATAACACAAAAGAAAAAGCGGGTGGGGGTTGAGTTTCTACACAACCATAAAGGGTTTGGTGTGGGAGTAATCCATGCACCCCAGAACTCTTTTTAGGAGTAACCCTTGCACTTGGCCGAGTTAGGGAGTTTGGTAGTACCCTAGCATCTCAGGATTGGTTCCGATCAATCGATTGAGTAAACTAGCTACTTTAGTCACTTTGTTCGACGGGTTTCATAATTGCTTGAAAACCACATCATTCCAACATGTTCATATCATGTTATTCAAGTAGCTTCTATTGCATCTCCTGAGCATTCAGCACCTGAACTACATTCAATATCTGTAGGCCCAGCGGCTAGAGGAGGGGCTTAATCAAGGCAAGCAAGCTCGCTTAATCTAATCTATCTATAGTTGTCTACCTATGCTTGCTATGAGTCAGCGAAGATCAGCGTCACGTGATGAGAGGAAATAGATAAGCTTTTTGGGGACAAGAGGGTGTGCCAACAGGTAATTCTTTTCAAAATAGGATTAGGATGGGTAACAGAAAAGACTAAAGATAAAGTTCTCTTTCTCCCTTTGTATGAGTTAGGGTCAGAGATAAAGGAAGAGATCGAAGCGAGCATCAGTCAATGGAATAGAATCAGGAGCAACCTTTCTCCTATATTCTTTATGCGAAACCTGAGAAGGTTTATTATTTGGCTTAGGTTTTGCAACAGGACTTGAAGGGCGAACCACCGAATGAGATTTCCTTCTCTAGACTTTTCTCTTGTGATGGTTGATCAATGGCCTTCTTCTTATTACAAACACTCTGATCTATGACCAACCTCATGTCTCATTCGAAGGATGGAAAAGCTTACATCACTACTTTGTAAAGCCAGTTCGTATCACCTATTTATGCACTACTTTCTCTACTTAGTGAGCCCCTTTGAGCACGTTATTAAATTATTATTAGTATGGTGGACTTTGCCCGCCTTAAGATTGAAATCGTAGTCGATGTGAATTGGCAACTACTGGTTGAGATCCAACAATGGATGCTTTAGCAGATAAGTGCTCTCACTCACAAACCCTAGTGAACCTAGACCAGCAGCAACAACCATGAGGCCCCCTTTCCTTTGCACCTCATACTAGAAAAACCATTGGGTGGGGCTTTCCCTTGCCTTACGACCTACACCAACAAGAGGCTTACTTGACTTGCCTATTCAAATCCAATCACTTTTCTATTAAACAACCAATCGGCCTATTAAGCACAGCTAAGCTAATATGAGCCGGAGAACGCTTGCTTTCCTGCGTGCTTTCAAGAGGGCTTATCTTAAATTAAAGAAAGATGATTAGGATTATTTAGCTGCTCTTAACCTAAGGTGCCAGCTATTATTCTCATCCGGGGGTTTAGTTTGAAGTGCAATTCTGGGCATCTTGTTTATGGGTCGGGAGCTCTTAGACCACAGATAGATAGGTGCTAGCTACCCTCTGGTCGGTACAAGAGTGTTCGTAAGTGCATCTATCGTAGAGAAACAGAAAAAGATGGAAAGCAAGTTCAGTCGTAGTTTTTGGGGCGTACCCACCAATCTCTTTGCTCTTTGAAACCTACCTGGCGTTGCTCCTTTCTCAACCTAGCGATCAAGAAGGGAAGGCAGCTTAGTGAGGGCTAGGTGAGACTCTCTAGGTGAGGAAATGGCATGAGAGCTTGCGAGAGGCACAAGTAAGGGTGAGCTCGACCTTATGTGGATGGATTTTGTTTAGGTTGCTTTTCTTTAATACTAGTCTTTTGTTTTTCTTCCTATGTCCGAGACCTTGCTTTTCGCTATGCCTAGATATGCTACGATTGCATGGCATGAGAGAGGGATTCATAAGTAAGTAGCATGCGGAGGTTTGGAACCCATCATAAACACACTTTGGAGCCCAAGAACCACTTGTGATAGCCACTCCACTAAAGGCGTTCGAAAAAGGTGCCTGCCCTTCGGATCGCATCTTACCATGGGCTACAGGTGGGGTGGTTGGTACCAGGTAGGAAACTATTCTAAATAAGTGGCGGCTAGGAGTGAGGCGGACTCAACCTATCCATTTGTTTGATCAGTAACATATGAAACCTCCTTACTTGATGGGGGGGTCTTCCTGCATGGATGAGATTCAATGAAGCTTAGGGGGGCAGTTTGAGGGAGGGAAGCATCTGGTGTATAGGGCTTGGGTCAGGTACATGTCATTTCGGTTGGTTTGGTGATATCACTTTGATAGTGATGAGTGCCCCACCCCACCATTTTGAAATCGCTTCTTCGTCTAGTGAAACAAACTACCGGGTAACCATCAATCATGATTATTGGGCGAGTTGGATTGGATGATTTGTCCGAAAGCGTAGGGTCGTGATTTTCATCATATCATTCGCTACTTTTCATTCAACCTGGAGAGATCAATCCCATAAGGTGGTGTGTGCAGGAGAGGGAGAGTATTGTCTGGCTCCAACTGGCTCCCATCATTTCGAGGTAGGTCGAAAATTAATGCTTTTGCTTTGTTTGTCTTCCACAGTTCCCTCGGATGGATATGGATCATACACCCTCAGATCGTACACTATTATATTGAAGAAGTTCCCTCGGATTATCGTACATTATCATAAAGTAGACAGATAACAGGGAAATAGCGGAATGAGATCCGGCACACTAAGATTAAAAAGGGGGGTTCTTGCATTGCAAGTGGTTCCTCATATTCATTTTGGCTAATACCTTACATCACAGTTAGTAAGGGGTGCGTCTACTCCTTCCCTTCCTGATACGGAATCCATTATAAACTCATGTCATCGCTGACCTCGTTCATTGCTCAAACAATTTCAATCAAGAGTTTTCTAGGCTAGGGCGTGCATGTTATGAAACAAGCAAACAACCAGTTCTAGTGGAAGGCAAGTATATGTTCCCGTTCAATCCGAACCAGAAGAGCATGCCATGATGTTGTTAGGATCTCATGTCAAAAAAACAAAAAACAACAGAAGCGGGCTGTATGTCATTTCGATTCCATAATCAATAGCAGAGGAACCGGGCAAGTCTGACCTCAAGTGTTTAATTCGTTCTTCGGTCGTCCCATGTGCCCAATGCTTTCTCTTATAGGAGTGAGACTGTGCTAGTGGGTGGGCGTAAGGAGGATGCTAAGTCAAGGGTGGCAAAGCATGAAGGTGCTGGTGGGGAATAAATCCCAACATAATGTCCGCTAAGGGAGTGATGGCTATATCGTTAGTGAGGTGGTGATCATGGTATGGTCTACAGCATATGCGGGGTAACTCCCATTCATTTTTTAATAGATCAATCGATCTATTCAAAAATAAAAAATGAAGGGTGGGGAAGGAGCGAGCAGAAAGAGGCTCCTCATAGTAAGAAGAAGCTCACAGCCTGTGCTAGACCAAATGGCGAGGTTTCATATCTTGTAGAGGGCCTTTGCTTGGATTCGTCATTCATTACTTTATAGTTACCACGAGGATGGAGCCCATTAGCTAGCATAATTTGAAGACAGAGATTAATCCCCTTTATGAAAACAGAAATGCCGACCGAGCTGAACGAACAGGGTGTGCTTTGGAATCATAAATCATTTACCGCTGAGACAAATTATCTATGGATGGGGAATAACCTCTATTGGGAATAACTAGGACATAGGGGTCTCCATGGGGATAGGACATCGGGAAATACTCCAAGTGTAGTGTATCAGAAGCTAGCTTCCATGTCTTTACCTGCCTTCTTTCCCGTTTATAGCGCTGATGGCCAAGGGGTCATGCTTGTATGTTAGTTTATTTTTCATTTATTATTCTTTTTATTATTTATTTGTATACGAGTTCCCATTCTGAAGCTTGAGCAGGGCTAGATTCTTTATGCCAATGTTTGTTACCGAGAAACACCTACTCTAAAAGGGGCTTGTCGTGCTTGACTTATTTCTTACCCAAGGCTGTGAAATGCCTCTGCTGTGGGCTCTCCTCGGGGGGCTCTTGTTTTCTACCCAATCTATGGTGGGCTCAAGCTATGGCTAAGGCAATGATGGGATCGATCTAGTGAGGGTACATTCTGGGATCGATTTGTCTCTTGGCTCTCCTAACCGTGCCTTGAATCCTATTTAGACACCCACTAGCAGGTCGGTTGCCCTCATTGCTTTGGTGTTTTTCCCTAATGATAAATAATGGTTATGAAATCCAAGGCTACTATGGGAAGGTCCCTCCATGAATCAGATTTGGAAAAGGATGCGTACCAGGAGCGGTTTCTGGACCAGCCATTGTTTGCTTTGAAGTCATTGCTCGCCTTTCTTTGTTTGCTGGAATGGAAGCTCACTTTTATACTTTCTACCCTACCCTCGAGTAGTTGAATCAATCGTCTTGCTTGCAAGGATATGTACTGAGTTCGGGAGACATACATGGTCAAAGACCTGACGAAACTCCCATGAATTAAGGGGATCTCCTTGCATTTCTCATTGCCAAGCGGGGAACAGTACAAAGACCATACCATAACAACAACCGGAGAAAAGAGACTGTACGTGATGATGAATAGCTGTGATAAGATGATAAACACCAACTACTTGATGTTACGAATTCAAAGATGAACGCTCCGTGGCACTGTCCAAACTACTTGCTTTGAGAGCAGTGGAAAAAACCACTCCTTCTTAATCAGTCGCTGGAACTGCATCGATTGCTAGCGGCTTCCAAACGAAATGTGAAGAACATCTCTCCGTCAGAAGGCAATCACCCATAGGTTACCTAATAAGGGGACACTTGAGCATGGTCAAAAGTGTGACTCTAAGAGAGCCGAGCACTGTCCGTCTACTTGTTCATCCGGATCAAGAGCGCTCGGTGTGTTATTTAGTGCTTTCCCACTTTGTGGCATAAATAATTCCATAGCTTCCACTAATGGTGGTGATTTTAACCAAATAAATTAGTACAGTTCCAAATGTCAGCAGCATATACCATTTTTCTCCCATTTAACTCCATGTCCAAACCGACAATAGTGTGGGTTTAAAGGTTGTACTTACTGTGCTTTACACGGACTGGTACTGGGGGCGGTTTCCATCCTTACTCGGTGGACAGTTGCTCTAGGCTCAAGCAGGCAGCAAGAGATAAGCAGGTAGGAGTGACTGTGTACCTTTTTTTTAGTCCCTAGGTGTTTTTAGCGTAAGTAGGCAAGATCATCTTTACTTCGGCAAGTATCAAGTTGGATCGATCAGTACTTAGTTTCTCCCCATCCATTTCCTCAAAGCAGCAAAATAACTGATTCTTAGCAAAGTTGGGTGCTTGCTTTGTTGATGCTGCTTGCTTGGGTGTGGGTATGCCCACTTAAATGGCCCAATAGAGGTTAAATTAAGTACAGAAAGATGGCATGATCAACCACATGTTATGTTGTTGCACCATTTTAGAGTTACTATAGGTATTTCCCATATAGAATAAATGTACTCCCACCTCTTTGGACATGTCAGGCGGGCATAATGGGCATAGGGTTACACCAAAGATATAAAAGTGGGTAATGGTAAATCTCTTATTTCACCGAACCTTTCTTCCTATTTGAAGGTGATCCTTACGCGCTAACACGCATTTATCTATCTTGGTATAACAAATTTTGGTGAGTGCTCCATATGAGCCAGCCATGGGAGGAGCCGTGTTAATCAACACACGCAGCTATTCAGTCAGAAGATATTACTTACTAGCATGTACAAGTTGCTCCGAAAGCAAAGAATCACTTCTTCATGCTGATTTCAAATTCACATAATGTATAACTTTTAGGTGCTAAATACTACACAAGTATCATTTTACTCTCTCTCGTTCAATCAATAAGAGTTTACAATAGTTACGTAGTTTCACAAATTTTATACTTTACAATAGGGTGGGATGCAATTTTTTGGTCAGATTTTGGCAACTACGATCAAGTTATATACTATTTGGGGGGTGCCCAAGATCACCAATGGAACCACATCTCTGTAAATCAAACTTTGTTTTAGCAAAAAGGTATACCTCCGATCCCTTACAAACAAAGACTGGAGGTGGGGAGAGATATTTAGAAGGAAGGAATAACCTTAAATGCCTTAAAGAATTGATTTGACTATAGAAAGCCCAAGATTGTGTTAAAGTGAGAATGTTTTATAGAATCTTTCCCAACCCAAACTGCATGAAAGACACTACCTTACCTCTCTAAATGGCTCTATATAACCCTGCTATCCCTGACCAGGCTGGATGGCTCTTGGAGAATGACTCTACCCTAGCCCCTCCCTATCTGAATGTCTACTCTATCTGGCTCCTCTTCTCCCTGAGGTTTAGTTCTAGAACTAGGAGCTAAGGCAAGTATCCAGGCCGAGTATCCAAGCCACAACTATTTACAGCTGTACTTACTAGAGCTTCTAGATATGAATTGTCTATTATAACCTTAAGGCTGCTACTTACTCCTGGATATGACCTTCTAGGATCAGTTCTGTATAACTGGTGTACGAACTCACCTTAACGTAGTAAGGGTAACCAATTGATAAGATTATATTATTATAAGTCCCTTAATTAGTCATGATTATTCTTTATTATTATTAAACTATATAAACTTTTAGTAATTTATACCCGTTGCTTAGTAAAACAGAACTAGAGAAGGAACACGTATTACTTGGTAGATAATATATAAAACCAGGAGCATTACTCAACCCGGACCAGATACCCAAGAACCCAAACCACTTCAGAACTCCCTTGGTACAAAGGGAACCCAACCAAGGCTCATAGCCTCACATAAAAAATCAGGACCAGACTCAGTTTAGCAAAACGTAATAATGTATTAAAATAAATTTGTCAGTAGGTATTGGGAAGTATAAGTTATTTAGGAGTTGAAGGACTTAATAAGAAAAAAGGCATTGCATTGTATTCTTATTCTTCTATGGGAGCTATTTCACTCCTTAGCAGGAGATACACCCCTCCCTATTAGCCAACCACCAACAAGGCAAGGTATTCTTCTTATAAAGGTTTAGAAATTTGTGGTAGAAGGGATTATATCTTATCATTCATTTTCTAAGGTCGCGTTAAAATAGTAATTTCTTTGGTCCGGTACCCAAACCCATGCGCACCCAATTGAGGAAGTAATTTCATAATAATATACATGTCTGTATAATAAAATGCTCGTTAATCTATAACTAGGTGTTCTGTGAAGCTCGCCCCTATTTGGCTCTCCAAAACTAGGCCTACAGAATTAACTCCTCTTTGTTTTCTTTTCTTTCTGGGCATTTATAGGCTATGAGCATTAGCGAGGAACCTATTCAACATTGGTATTGGAAAGAGAGAAGACTTACTAAATAAAGGATTATTATCCACAGGATTTAAAGGAGGTTTACTAGAGGCTCTGCTACCACTGCAAATAGGCTCATAGCCGCCAATAGGCGCCCATCAGTGTGTGTAGCCCCAACCGCACTCCCGCGAATAGTGCTCTTTATCCTGAAAATAGCGCTCCCTATCCACAAAGAGTAGGCTAGTAGTCTAGAGTAGGCTTGAAAGCTATCCACCCAAGACCACATCATCTATGTTCAAGCGTTGACTATCCACTTCACTGTCAACTGCGTTAAAGCCATGATCGCTAGTATTAGCTTGGGCCCCGCCCTTGATAGGAAAACTCATAAATGAGTGATCAAAGATACTAGATCACTGGGTTACCAAATAATATCAATCGCATCGTTAATAATGAAGCTTAATGTTTCACGTTCCCGTACTGAATTATCGATCGATATTGGTTTACCGAAGAAAGCCCCCCCACTTTTCACAACAAAATGCCTGCCCCCAACCTTACGGAGGAAGCCCAGAAGCAGAAATGATTGAACAGGCACGAAAGCAGTCTTAGAGAATAGATCTTATTTGTTTATCTAGTAATCACTTTTTAATTATTACGTTTATAATTAAATTATGACACTTATTATGAGCTTTATTAACTCTATGCCACGAACGACTTACCATCTTTCTTTGCACGACCTAACCAAGTACAGGATAATTGCTTCCCGAATCCAACAACTTCAACACGTACCCTTCCCCTTCTTTTGAGCATATGGTTCAGGGAAGATCTATTTTTCCTTGGGGTGGGGGAACCCTAATTAGGGAGCTAGTTTCATTCTTTGATAATCCAGTTTACTAAATAAAAAAATTGATTTCTTGAACCCATATATATTGGTAACATCCCCACTTGGATCAAACCACATAAAAGTATAAATTGATATTCCTTCTTCCAACCTGATTGAGTTTCCCAATTCAGTGCGTAACCCCGCTCCTACCACTATAATAAGCTAACCTTTTGAGCTTGCTCTCTTTTTTTGGGTAGGAGGAGTAGATTTAGGTCTGATAGACCACCCTTTAAGTAATAAAATGATCAGGTCCCAAGGAAATATCTGCAATCTCCCTGTCTCAGCTCTCTTACCTGCCTAACCTATCCCCTCTTTATGCCCACTACTTAGTGCCCTCTGTCTGTGAGTGTCCTGACTTGCTTAACCTAATAATTTTTCTCACACTCTGTCCCACTAATTATTTGCCTCATCTCCACTCCTCGACCCCTTTCTTTCTTAGCTTCGGAGTTCGTCTTACCTTTAACTTAATTAAACTTATTTTTCCTTCTCGGCGTTCAGACCAAGCTAAGGATAGAGAGTTCAGCCAGATTCTAACTAGCGAATTTCCCAGTTGCTCACACAAATAAATGTCCCAACCCTTGGTTATAGAAAAAATCTCCTCTAGCAAACCGTCTCCATTAGCTTGGTTCATGAAGCAGCTGACTTTATAGCCTCTTGCTAAAAGTTATAGCAGCATAGAAAGCTCAAGCTAAAAGCAATATGCTTGTCGGCTTATACCTTTTACCTTTGACTTGATTACTTTTTAATATAAGTAAGGAGGTAGGTGGTAATTATTAGTGGGGGGGGGTGTAGCCCACAATGGGGCCCTAAAAAAATAGAGGTGCGTTGAGCTCTTTCCCACATCGGGGAAGGAGCGGAGCTTATATAAAGTCAAGTGCCCTAAAGAAGGAGTGTTCACATCTGTCCAAGCAATTTTTTTTCTGAATAACTGGGGCACAGACCTCGTGATAGTCGTTGCGCTGGATACCCTTTTATTGTCTCGCTAGCTGGGCCAATATCCCTTCACTATTATACTTGTTTATTGAACGGTTACGTATATAATATACTATAGGCTTGACTATAGTATACTATAAGGAAAGAGGATCGCATAAATGGAAAATTATTACTTTCCTTTTAGCGATCGATACACAAAAATGGGTCCTAGACTTTACTTATCGAACTGAAACCTCTAAGTATACATAGTAAGGAAAATACTAATAATAATAATTAAAAGCAACATCACCTGAGAGAATAGGATAACGAAGGTCCCTTTCCACCCTCCATACCAAAAAGAGATTTCTATCAAAGTTCCCATGCCCAACAGTAGTTGGTAGTTATAAACATTTATCATTGCCAAGTTTATTTACTAATACATAGCCAGAAGTACTTGCCAAGAATAATCCTTGCCAGTCATCATTGCTGAGCTGATAGTTTTTAGTAATAGTATCTAGTCATAGTCCCAGCCAGATTGTGAGTGACAATTTCCAGAAATTATTAGTTTACCTTTCAGATAAACACACATACCCCACTTCCAATCAATCGAGATACCTGCATTCACAGGAGGTCATTCCTAGGAAGTTATAAAGGGAGGCGCATTGACTGGATGCCAATAGGAGATCACCGCCAGCATTGAAAGTGATCGCCGATAAGGATTTTGATAATAGCTCTACCATATAAGCTCACCAAACAGCTTCAAAAATGTCGTTCCCAGCTCTCGCTTTGAACTCACATAATACATAATTATAAAACCTCTCTATTTAAAACGGTGGAAAAGGGGTTTACTTTATGAGTGATTCAGGAGCTTTACCTAGGAGGAGAGAGAGTGTGGCTACTGCAACTGCTTTATGGGCACCAGTCCCACCCAATCCATCATATGAGCCCACTGGGCATTATCCAACTAGTCCATCAGGATTTAGATCGTTACCAACCTTTATGATCATTCGAGAATAAGCTATTCTTCCCAGCTTTATTGCAGCTTAAAGGTGAAAAGTATTCCCTAAACCATGGTAGGAAGCTTTTGGGAGATAATAGTTTAGTCTTTCCATTGTTATTTAATAGCATTTTGATAAGGAGCATCCCTCTAGTATAAGGAGAGCCCCTGTGCCCTCTTTCCTTCCTCCCGTCTTGCCTTTTATCATTGTAAATAGCTAGTCGGTCCAAGAGTAATAGTTGTCGAGAGGTAGTCGATTCAATAGTTGATTACAGTTGGCAGTATGAGCTAGAAGGTGCGGCATAAACCTATAGTCACATGGAAGATTCTAGTCATGTGGAAGAAGTTGTCAGTGTTGCTACTTAGTGCTACTAGTCATTGTATTGATAGCCAATCATTGTTAGCCGCTCAGCTGATAGTAGATCATAACTGCTAAGCATTTGTCCACCTGAAATACCTGCCTAACATAGGTCCATTTTAGGATAGAAGGGCTGATAGCCGATAGTTTATTAGTTTATTAGATCCCGTCGATGAGGCGATGCCAGGTTTCAATGCCTTCTTGATGGTTTGGAAACAATAGATGATTTATTCTTGGGATGTCCTTCAAGAAGACACTGAAGCAACACTTCTAATTGAATCTAGTAACATCTGAGGAGGTGGAGGGAAGAGGATTAGGAACTATACCAGAGCCATTCTTACATGAGGGAGGGGCAAGAGCCAGGAGACTTTTTCTTTTCACCTGCAACCTGTAACCTTTAATCCCTTCATCACCCACTGGCCAAGAGTAGAGGATAAGTCTTCCATCAATGCATACCCAGTATAGGAGAGGAAAAAATTTCGACAGACAAGAAATATTTACCCACTCAATCCATACCCCGTTCACCCAACATGGATGGGTACTGGTACAATGATGAATTAGCAACACTATTATTAGTGAGTCACCACTAGGTCCACCCAACGACTGGGTTGCATAAACTTACATTTTGGTGTTCCAATAGGGTCGAATACTAGTGGCTCGACCCATAGAACCACCCCTAACACTATAGCCTTAACCCCTACTGTAGAAATTCAGGCCTGCAATAGATTAATTTCACTCACAGCAATTAACAATTGATCATGCAAAATTATCAACAATGGAGACTGAATATGGAGCCGTAACACAAAATTATATTAACCG